>CANUEP010104146.1:0-13616 GCA_947857235.1 Jatropha podagrica
TAATATATACTATTTTTTTTATAAATATATCAATCATATAATATATATATATATATATATATATATATATATATATATATATATATATATATATATATATATATATATATATATATATATATATGAAAACACTATAACAAACTTTAATTAAATTAAAAAGTTAGTATTGCACTAACTTGACTTGTAAAGCTTCCATAGCCTTTCCTCTTTATTAGTTGATTCTTTAACCACTTTTGTGGTTTAACTCAATCTATAAACAAATTTGCATAATTTATTTTTAGTTTATTATTTCAACTTTACATTGGTGTTGTATTCTTATTTTCAATTTACAGCACTTTTCCATTTCATTTAATATAATCAATTTATATCCTAAACCAATTCAATTCCTCTATTAATTTGGATCAAATACAAATTAAACTTGTTTTTATTTAACTAATTCGTCCTTCCCTTTATTTATTTCAATAATATTAATTTTTTAATAAATCTCCTCTTTTATATTAATTTAGCAGAATTTTATTTATAACCAGTATGTTCAAATTTCACATTTATTCCACTATCACACAGCCCATCCATCGGGCAAAGCAATTCAATTTCCCCTCCTCTATTCTCAATATATTTCAATTACACTTCAATCTCATAATACATTTTCTTTATAATTAAGCTGTCTTTAACTTGCTTAATAATAATTTAACTGTCTTTATTTTACATTTTTTTACCAACTCATAAGTTCTAGTCACTTTTATCTGTCTGTCAGGTGTCTCGCTGAACCGCCGTTGGCCAGTTACCGGACCGTTGCAGCCATCGCCGTGCATGATTGCCGGAATACCCAAAACCGCCCAGAAATTTACAAAAATACCACTGCTCGACTCAAATTTCATTGGGAATTCCATTTTTAACATTGATTTAGTGAGATTGGTCCTCTAACAGACCCGATCAAGCTTGACAGCACCTTTGTGCCACTATCAATGGTGGTTTCACCACCAATGCCCAATCACAAGAATTAAGAGAGGAAAAATGCTCATAGGAAGGAGAGAAGTAGATTTGAGTCCATTCTTCATGCTGGAGCTATTTTAAAATGATGACAAATCATCGAAAAAATAAACTGCACGCTGCCGTTCGAGACCCAGCCGCGAGCTCCATCGTTGCAGGCTTCCGTCTCACAAACTAAGACCACAAGCGAGTTCATCTCGTCGAGCTCCTGCCACTGCTGTGTCCAACTGTTAACTTTGGTTGTCGGAAGTAGAGAGAAGGCGCCGACAGTGAGGGAGGTAGGTGAGTTAACGGGGAGAGAGAGATGGTAGTGAGAGAAGGAGAGAAAATATTTACTCTATTTTCTTCTTTGTTTTTTTTTTTTTTCTCTAAGTTTCTTCTTCTTCTTCTTCTTCTTCTTCTTCTTATTATTATTATTATTATTATTATTATTATTATTATTATTTACCTTATCACCAACTAAACACTATTTATCACCAATTATATATATATATACACTATACATAAACCAATACTCATAATATTTATCAACTAATAATTGATTACATTTGGTATTACAATTTATACCTTTATAATTTAATGCTAATATTTATTAACAACTATCGGTAAAATCATTTAATTATTTCATATATTGAAAAACTAAATTAAAACTGCCAAATGAAAATTTCTTACTTTTATTGTAATAGCAATAATCTTAATAAACAAAATTAATCATAGATAAAAATTATTGTGAAACCATTTATTTAATTAATAAATAGGAAAAATTAAATTATTAGAAAATTATTTCTTAAATTTTTCTCGAGTGTTCAAGAATTGGGGTGTTACGGAACCTATGGTGAGTGAAGGGTTTTTTTTTTTTTTTTTTTTTTTATTTTTTTTTTTTATGTTTGATTTCAACTTAAATGAGTTTGTTAATAAGTAAATTAGTGATGATTAAAACCTCTTTCTTGTATTTTAATGTTAAGTATTTTTACAAGACTTAAAGAAGGCTTTAAATGAGTAAAAATGAATTTGTAAGGCTAAATGTGTGTTAGTAAAGGTTTTAATGTCTTAATTAAGTAATTTGATTTGAAATGTGGAGGTTTGAGGAAGGAAAAAACTTCTTCCTCTTTGTTGAACTAAAGGGGCCGAACCACCCTAAGGCGTTAAGGCATGTGTTTGTTTTCTCTAAATGTTAACTTAAAGCATTTTAAGCTATGTATATGGAGGCATTATGAAAGTAAGGTTTTGTTTGAAACATGAGTGGATTTTGTTGAATTTCACAAGTTGTAAGTTAAGGAAAATAATAAGTATTAAGTTAAGGGGTATTTTGCTAAGGAATTATGTATAAGAAATAAGACTATTTGTAAAGGAAATGATTTGTTTTGGCTGAAGTATGTATGGTTGAAATGTACTAAGATGAAGTTCATTCCAGTTATTAAGCATGCTCGGCTTTGACGTCATTCTGTTATGTTATAAGCTATGATCATATGTTAGGCTTTGGATGTCATTCTGAGTAAGAGGATGCACTTACATTTTGGTGGTGCTTTCACAGACCACATTCTGTTCAGATATTTACATAACTGAATCTAGTTTTATTTCTTTCAGAATATATATGAGCCTTAACTAAGAATAGTTATGTTCTGTTATGAAAGAAGAGGAAATGTATTTGTAATTATGGAATTTTTCTTACATTTGTCAATTCTTGAATTTATCTTTAAGGATGAACTTCTTTATGACCTTTGAAATATTTTAATTTGATTTGTACGACTTTGATATTATTTTATATTTGATTTAATTTTTCTAAATTTACATTTAAGATTTGATGCTTAGGCAACCTTCGTTATTTTATTAAACATTTTAGCACCACTGAGTGATGCATCAAATCTGTCCAGACGGTGCATGCCACATTTGATGCCGGAACACCATCTTATGTCACTCATTGTCTCTAAATCATATATTAGAAGTGGTTAGATTTTCATAAGGAGGTAAGTAATTTAAAATAATCAATAAAGATTTTAGGGATGATCTTACGGAAAATAAAATTATGAAGGTAAATTAAAATTTTTCGCAAGAGTCCCCTTCAAAATTTTACTTGCCACACAAAGAAAATTTACACATTTCCAATATTAACCTCCAAACCTCAACTCCAAATCATTGCAAAGGTCACGTAGCAATTCTAAAATTTAAGATTAAGTCATCTTATCATATTTTTATCTATTCAAGAAATAAATATATCATCATACATTCACCATTTAAAGAATCAAATAATAACACTTATATATCCACAAATCTCATTATTTACATTCTCAATATTTACAAACCCAATATTGTTACTATAGGTCTATACATGCCATATTTTACATTAATAAACATGTCCTACCTAAAATGTTAGATCTACTATGATGCCCTCTTCTGGTCCCGACAGGTGCCCTCCACTCCTAACCTGTGCGTGATAAAAATTAACCCGCTGAGTGGAAGACTCAGTGGTGCTAAATAATTATAAACTTAAATATCCAAAGAACACTAAATAAATAATTTCAAATGATACATTTTTTTTAAACATCGAAATCGTATTAATTTAATCCAAATATTTGAAAGATCACAAGAAATTCACACTTAAAAATTTTATACCAACTCATAATAAATAAGAGAATATCGTAAATGCCAATATATTTTCCAGTTTCAATATAATAAATTAAAATTCTCATTTTTATTTTATCTAAAGCTCATACCGATACCGAAAGAATGTAAGTAGAATTGATCATGGCCTGTGAAAGCGCCACCCACCAATCACATAATCGTGACCTGAGGCCACTGTGGTCTGTGCAAGCACCACAATAATAAGCGCGTCCGCCTATTTATAAGGGCTGATAACCCTAGCATATGATCATAGCTCCACCAATAATACGGGCTGATAACCTGAGCATGCTCATATATCACAATACATCTCATCATACTACATGTTAATCACGTATGGTAGAGCTTAGAATAATTATATTCTTCTAAAATTGGTCTCATTCACCATTTCTTATCCAAAAATATTTTATAATTTACACTTATTATTTCAAAATTACTTAACTTACAACTTACGAAAATCCACCACATTCTCATTTTCTCATGCTCAATAAATTCAAATGGACATATTCAAAATAAATATACTTAATATAGTATACAAGTACTTAAATCAAGAAATTTCTAGCATTTTTATAAACCTGACATTTTACTGTGTTTTCAGGGTATAACTGAAGTTATAGGATTTAAAATTTAGTGAAACTTAATTCATTAAAAAGCTAAGATAAAATACTACAAATGTCATGAAGGGACCATAGTCCAGATCATTTTCTAAGAGGGTGAAAGAAACCCAAGAACATAGACCAATAATCCAACACGATTCAGCACAACCAGTTTTGGTATAAAAATCATAAGTTGAGCTATAGGTATCCAAATTGAACACAAGAGGATGATTTAGAAAGCTAAGATGTAGAAATAAAACTGTTATGAAGAACATAAGACATTATCTTGCCATTTTCGTAGCCAAAATAGACAATCAATTTGGATATATAAGTGAGACATCATAACAGAACCAGTTTTGGTATTTAAATCATAAGTTGAGCTACAAGTATTGGAATTGAACATAAGAGGTTGTTTTGGAAAGCTAAGAAATAGATCTACGACTTTCATTAAGAAGTTAGACACGGATGCAAATCATAAAGGGGTAAAAAATGACTTACAATCCCACCTAAGTACACCTCTAACATCAAAATTCATAAAAAATTTAGAAATGGAAAGCTTGAGAAATTGAAAAGGGAGAGAAGGTATTAGTGCACTAACCTTAAAAATGGAGCTTGAGCAAGCTCAAAACCTCTACTCTTTGACTTTCTCCTAGCCTTTGTTAGAGGGTTCTCCAACCTCTTCAAAGGAGGAGAAAAAGGCATTAAACCCAAAATTAATCATAAGAAAATGAAAGAGCATGATTTAATGCATAGATTCCATGGCTAATCCTAGAATTATACTTAATAAATCACAAAATCCAAAAGTTATAACTTACCTCCTTTAATGGCAACTCCCAAACCAAGGCTTAAGAACTCCCAATTCTAGCTTCTACTAGTTAATTCTTAAGGATTAATCAAGATTCTATAATTTAATTAGTTAATTTGGTGGTATTTGGAGGTATGAAAATGAACGAAAAAGGAGGAAGAAGGAAGAAGAAAATGGCGTGGATGGAGATGGAGATGGAGATGGAGAAGAAAGAGAAAATGTCACTTGGTTAAGTAGCAAAGTCAAACTTTGCTTCCTTGGTTTATGCTAAATCAATGGCCAAGATCTAGTCTTAGGTAATCTCATACAATGGCTCTAAATATTCCTTAAATAATTCATTTCCAAATATTATTTAACTCCTCAATTTAATTAAATTAACTCCTAAAAAATAATTCACCATTTATTCCTCAATATACCACAATAAAAATAATATTCCCTTGTTACCGCAATTCTCCGAAAATATTCACAAAATATTCCCTGCCCACCTAAATCATGCAAACATGCTCCAAAAATATTAATTATAAAATTAGACACATGTGGTAATTTTTTCGGACCGAAATAATACCAAGTCCCGGACTGATGATACTATTCATAGATCGGTAAGCACTATTACCGACATCGAAAAAGATTATGAAAAATGGACCATTACATGGTTGATGTGATTATTTAGAAGTGCTGCGTGACTTATGGTATTTGATTTGGAGAAGTAAATATTGGAAGTGTATATGTTTTCTTCGTGTGGCAAGTTAATTTTTAAGGAAAACTCTTGCAAATTTTTCAGTAGGAATTTGCCTAAAAATTTTATTTTTAAATTTTAATTACTTGATTCCTTATGAAAACTTAGCCACTTCTAATATATGATTTAGATTATTAAGTAGGATAAGACAATGCTCCAGCATCGAATGTGACATTCATCGTCTAGTCCTCTGGTATTGGGCGGTGGGTGTTACGTTTAGTGGTATCAGAGCATAGGTTTAGCCAATTCTAGAATATATGATTTGGTGTGAGAGTTTATCTGAATTGGAGTAATTATATATGTGATTTAAGTTAAATATGTGCCATATTTATAACAGTCTAGTTTTTTGGTGTTGTACATAGTGATCTACAGATATATGAATAGTACCATCGGTCGGAAATATGGTATTATTTCGGTCCGAAAAAATTACTATGAGTATCTAATATGTTAATTAATATTTTTGGAGCATATTTGCATGATTTAGATGAGTAGAGAATATTTTATGAATATTTTTGGAGAATTGCAGCAACTAAAGAATATTATTTTTATTATGGTATATTAAGGAATAAATTATGAATTATTTTTGAGAAGTTAATTTATTTTATTTGGTGGAGTTAAATAATATTTAGAAATGAATTATTTGAAGAATATTTGGAGCCATTGGATGAGATTACCTAAGACTTGATCTTAGCCATTGATTTAGCGTAAAATGAGAAGCAAAGTTTGACTTTGCCACTTAAATCACCGACACTTTCTCTCTCCTCCCTTCTTTTCCCTCCACGCCATTTTCTTCTTCCTTCTTCCTCCATTTTTCTTTCATCTTCCTACCTCCAAATACCACTAAACCACTTAATTAAATCATAGAATTTTGATTAAACCTTGAGAATTAAGTACTAGAAGGTTGAATTTGGAGTTCTTAAGCTTTGGTTTTGGAGTTGCCATTAAAGGAGGTAAGTTGTAACTTTTGGGTTTTGTGATTTATTAAGTATAATTCTAGGATTAGCCATTGAATTCATGCATTAAGCCATGCCCTTTTCTTTTCTAGCATTAATTTTTGATTTTAATGAGCTCTTTTCCTACTTTGAAGAAATTGTTGAATTCTCTTCAAGATGCAAATAGAAGGCTAAGGAGTAGAGTTTTTAAGCTTGTTTAAGCTTGAAAAAAAAAAGGTTAGTGCTCTACTATCTCATTTCCCCATTCAATTTCTCAAGTATTCCATTTCTAGGTTTTTGATGAATTTTTGTGAATGTGTGTGAAATGAGTTGGGGATGAGATTTTAGTGGTTTTAATGAGTTTTCCTATGATTTTTAAGCATGGTAGAATGCTTGGAAGGGAAGGGAATCATCCCTTTCCCCTCCAACTAGGAGTGGCTGAACCACTCTAGGTGAAGGGCACCTTGTGCCCTTTGATTTTTATGCCAAATTTGAACTTGAATGGGTCTTGAATTGTGTTTTCTTATGATTTATGGAATGAATTTGGAAAGAAAATTTTTCCCCCTTTGATTTTGAGTAATGGCCGAACTATGTTAAGATGAAGGACATCTTAATTTCTTTGATTTTCAATCTTGTTTTTGATTTAAATGAGTTTATGCATAAGTAATTTGGTAATGGTTTAAACCTTGAATTTGAATTCTAGTGTTTAAGTATTTTTCATGACTTAAAGAAGGTTTTGGAAATGGTGAATTGGGTTTTATGGTTATGTGTTCAAAGAAATGGATTTAATGTTTTAAAAGAGTGATTGTAAGTTGATATTTAGTAACTTGAATGAAGGCATGATGAAAGGAAGGTTTTTACTTGAAACATGAGTTGATTTTGATGGATGTTTTTAGTTGTAAATAAAGAAATTTTGAAATAATAAATGTTAACTTTATAATGTTTTTTAAATAAGGATGGGTGAATGAAAAATAAGATTTATGGTGGGAGAATACAATTATTTTAGGCTCTACTATACATGATTGACATGTGATATGATGAGATGTATTACGATATGTGAGCATGCTCGGGTTATCATCCCGTTTCATTTGGTGGAACTATGATCATATGCTAGGGTTATTAGCCCTTATAAATAAGTGGACGCGCTTATTATGAGATTGGGGGGGGGGGGGGGGGGGTGGCGCAACCACAGGCCACGGTGGTGCAAACACATGCCACATTTATATGATGGGGGGTGGCACTTCCATAGGCCACGATTATGTGATGGGGGTGGCACTTTCACAGACCACGATCGAATCTGCTTACATTCTCTATGTTGGTATGAGCCTTAACTAAAAATAAAATTTTTGGTAAATTAAAAGAAAAGAGGGCTCATGTGTGTTATAATCTTTTTATGGTTTTCATAGTGTTCAAATTTAATTAATGTGATTTTGGTATTTATTCTATATTTAATTGGATTATTTAAAAGCATTTTTGGGAATGATTGTTTGGCTTTTCGTATTATTTTCATTATTATTTAGCACCATTGAGTCTTCCACTCAACGCGTTGATTTTTATCACGCGCAGGTTGTGAGCTGTGGGTGCTACTCGAAGACTAGAGAGGGAGCATCAGAATAGAGGTGTAGTTTTTTTCTTGGATAGGATATGTATGTAATGTAAATTATGGCATGTATAGACTCATTGTGAATAATATTGAGGTTGTAAGCATTTGAATAAATTTTAAATGAAATTAGTGGCTGATTAATTATTATGATTCGATTATTTGTATGGTATATGAATAATGATATGTTTAGATATCTTGAATGGTTACTAATATAATGGGATGATTTGATCGTATATTTTAGAAGTGCTTGCTTATGATTTGAGTTGAATTGGAGTTTGGGGTTTGGAGGAAAATTGTATTGGGAGTGTGTATATTTTCTTTATGTGGCAAGTCAATTTTTAGGGGAAACTCTTTCGAAATTTTCGTAGGAATTTCTTTAAACTCTATTTTTAAAATTTAAATTACTTGCCTCCTTATGAAAATCTAACCATTTCTACTATGTGATCTAGAGTAGTAATGGTATAAGGCGGTGCTCCGACACCGAATGTGGCGTTCACCGTCTGATTCTCCGAGGTTGGGCTGCGGGTGTTACAATATTAGTCTATTTTGGGAACTTCTCTCTGATACAAACCTGTTGGTCTTTGTAGGTATTTAGTTATGTCTCAGCATCTGTCTGATGAGGAGGTGGATAATTATGCCCCTCCAGAGGGTGGTATGATTGAGGGTGGTGTACTAGCTGGTGGTGCCACTGGTGGTGTTTTGGGTTCTGACGCGAAGCATGCCTCGACTGTGGGGCAAGCTGCTATGGGCCTAATCTAGGTGATTTCGTTCAGCAGTTGGTAGCTATGTTGAGGCAGGTTGCGGGAGCTGTTCTCCAAGCTCCAGTCGCACCAGCCCCTATTCCAGTCCGTCCCCCTATCGAGAGACTGAGGAAGTATGGTGCTGAGTATTTTATGAGTTGGAAGGATGATGTACCTTCCACAGTAGAGTTCTGGCTCCAAGCTACAGAGAGGGTTTTGGAGCAGATGCAGTGTACTCCCCGAGATAGATTGATTTGTGCTACTTCCTTGCTGAAGGAAGAGGCTTATTTATGGTGGGAGTCAGTGGTTAAGACGGCTAGAGTTAAGGATGTGACATGGGATTTCTTCCTATTTGAGTTTTGGGAGAAGTATGCGGGTGAACTTTATACGAATCAGAGGATAGCAGAATTTCTCGAGCTTAAGAAGGGTCGGATGACCGTTTTTGAATACGAGCGGGAGTTCCTATGGCTGAGTAGGTATGCTTCTAAGTTGATCACTTCTGAGGTTGATAGATGCAAATGGTTCAAGAAGGGATTGTTGGATGAGTGTAGGATGCGTTTGACATCCCAGCCTCACACCACAGTAGCTTCTTTGGTGAAGGCTGCTTTAGAGCTTGAGGCGATTTGGATGGAGAGTCAAGCTAGAGGTTAGAGGATCCAGCAGGGTAGCCAGTATAAGAGGTTTCAGAGTGCTACATCTGGACAAACTTCTAGGGTCTAGTCTAATAGCAAGAGGTTTAGAGGTGGACCATAGATGGGATACAGACTAGGTCGGAGATTTGGCCAGGGTACATATGCGAGATCAACTCCTCAGACTACATCTATTGCTAGTGGTGGAGGTGTTGCATCGTCAAGATATCTGATTTGTACCCAGTGTGGTCGGAGACATGTTGGACTATATAGGAGAGCTGTGGGTGCTTATTTCAGATGTGGGTCCACTGAGCATATGATTAGGGATGGCCCATTAGTAGTGATTAGTTTAGTTCGCCAGGTTGGGAGGCCAGCTCCCTATATTCAGAGAGGCAAAGGTAGAGGTCGTGGCGATATACATGGTACTAGGAGTCAGAGGCCGATTTTTGAGACAATAGATAGACCGGAGGTTAGAGCATCGATGAGGACTTATGCTATCAGGACCAGGGAGTAGCAGGATGCTCCAGATGTCATTGCAAGTACTTTCTCCATCTTTGATACTTTTATACTTGCTTTGATTGATCTGGGCTCCATGCATATATATATATATGCATACATATGGGTAGACTGGGTAACATGCATGCTGATACACTAGAGCACAACATTGAGGTCACTAGTCCTTTAAGGTAGAGTGTAGTAGTTGACCATGTGTTTAGAGATTGCCCTTTAGTCATTCATGGGCATGTATTCTTGGGGGATTTGATAGAGTTGCCATTTCGGGAATACGATGTGATTTTGGGTATGGATTGGCTGGCATGGCACGGGTTATTGTTGATTGTAGACGTAAGAGGATTACACTTCAGACTTCGTCTAGAGAGGAGATTGTAGTTGTGGTGGAGAGGTTGGATTACCTCTTTAATGTTATTTCAGCTAGTACTGCTAGGAGGATGATATAGCATGGCTGCGAGGTGTTCTTAGACTGTGTACTTGAGCCTGAGTAGAGATCTCCTAGTTTCCATGAGATTTCGACGGTATGTGATTTCCTGAATGTGTTTCTCAAGGAGTTGCCAGGTTTACCTCCTGCGAGAGAGGTTGAGTTTAGTATTGAGGTTATGCCAGGTACTGCAGTGATATCTATTGCTCCGTATCGGATGGCTCCTACTGAGTTGAGAGAGTTGAAGATTTAGATTCAGGAGTTTCTCGACAAGGGTTTTATTCGACTTAGTGTATCCCTTTGGGGCGCTCTAGTTTTATTTGTGAAGAAAAAGGATGGCACTTTGAGATTGTGCATTGATTACAAGCAACTTAATAAGGTGACAGTGAAGAATCATTATCCATTGCCTCAGATAGATGACTTATTTGATCAGTTGAGAGGGGTCACAGTGTTCTCGAAGATTGACTTAAGGTCAGGGTATCATCAGTTGGGAGTTAGAGAGTTGGATGTGCCTAAGACTACTTTTAGGACTCGATATGGCCACTATGAGTTTTTGGTGATGCCATTTGGGTTGACTAATGCTCCAACAGTGTTTATGGATTTGATGAACCGGATCTTCCATCCTTACTTGGATAAGTTCGTGGTGGTTTTCATTGACGATATTTTGGTGTACTCTCCGAATAGAGAGGATCATAAACACTACCTACAGACAGTTCTGCAGACTTTGAGAGACCGACGACTGTATGCTAAGCTTAGTAAGTGTGAGTTTTGGTTGACTGAGATCGCTTTCTTAGGACATGTCGTCTCTGTAGTGGGTATTCAGGTAGATCCGAAGAAGATTGAGGCAGTACTTGATTGGAAGCCACCTAAGAATGTCACAAAGGTCCGTATATTACAAGAGGTTTGTCAAGGGGTTTTCCCTTATTGCAACCCCTTTGACTAGAATTCTTCATAAGGATGTTCATTTTGAGTGGACTGATAGATGCTAGAGTAGTTTTGAGAAGCTTAAGGTGATGTTTACTGAGGCTTCGATTTTGACACAGCCAGCTCCAGGTACACCATTTGATGTTTACAGTGACGCTTCACATAATGGTTTGGGTTGTGTGCTTATGTAGGAGGGCAAGGTAATTGCTTATGCTTCCCGACAGCTTAAGCCACATGAGAAGAACAACCCTACCCATGATTTGGAGTTAGCAGCTATTATCTTAGCTTTGAAGATTTAGAGGCATTATTTGTATGGTGAGAGATGCCATTTATATGCGGACCATAAGAGCCTTAAGTATTTGCTTACGCAGAGAGAACTTAACCTGAGGCAGTATAGATGGTTAAAGCTACTTAAGGAGTATGATTTCACCATAGATTATCATCTAGGTAAAGCCAATGTAATTGCGGATGCAATTAGTAGGAAGTCTTTAGTTGCGCTTCGTGTTATGAATGTTCAGTTATCAGTGGCTAGAGATGGTGCTCTTGTAGTAGAGCTTAGGGTAAGACCTAGCCTACTTCAGCAGATTAGAGATGCACAATAGGGTGATGAGACTATCGCCTTGTGGAAAGGCCTAGTTAGAGAGGGTAAGAAGAAGAGATTTGAGATTAGGGATGACTGCTTATACTTTGGGGATCGGATCTATGTGCCTAAGATATTAGATTTGAGGAGGAGTATCTTAGAGGAAGCCATAGTAGTCCGTATTCTATGCATCCAGGCAGTAATAAGATGTATCAGGATCTAAGGTACACTATTGGTGGCCGACTGTGAAGAGGGACATTGTGGACTTTGTATCGAGATGCTTGACCTTTCAGTAAGTTAAGACAGAGCATCAGGTTTGCTACACCCTATCTCTATTCAAGAGTGGAAATGGGATAGGATCACCATGGATTTTCTAGTTGGTTTGCCTACCACACTTAGGAAGAAAGATGCTATTTGGGTCATAGTCGACAGATTGACTAAATCAGCACATTTTCTTCCTATTTGGACTGACTACATTATGGAGCAGTACGTAGAGCTTTATATTGATGAGATTATGAGACTTCATGGAGTTCCTTCATCCATTATCTCTGACAGAGACCCGATATTTACTTTGAGATTCTAGAAGAAGCTACATGAGGCTTTGGGTACTAGACTTCATTTCAGTACAACCTTCCATTCGCAGACAGATGGTCAGTCAGAGCGGATGATTCAGGTGCTTGAGGATATGTTGAGGGCTTGTGTGATAGAGTTTGAGGGTAGTTGGAAGAAGTATATTCGGCTTGTTGAGTTTGCCTAGAATAATAGTTATCAGTCGAGTATTCAGATGGCTCCATTTGAGGCTTTGTGTGGTAGGAGTTGTAGGACACCTCTATGTTGGACGAAGCTTAGTGAGGGCAAAATAGTGGGTCCTGATTTGATCTGAGATGCAGAGGATAAGGTTAGAGTCATAAGGGAAATGTTGAAAGCAGTTTCAGATCGTCAGAAGTCATATACTGATCTTAAGAGGAAGGATATTGAGTATTCAATGGATGATAGGGTATTCTTGAAAGTATCTCTATGAAAGAAAGTTTTGAGGTTTGGTAAGAAGGGTAAGCTTAGTCCTAGGTTTATAGGTCCATATGAGATCTTTAGAGCGTATGGGTCCATTAGCCTATAGACTAGCTTTACCATCGGACTTGGATCAGATAAATAATGTCTTTCATGTATCCATGCTACGAAGATACAGATCAGATCCTACGTATGTTATTTCAGCCGAGTCTATCACCATCGAGCCGGACTTCACATATGAGGAGAAACCCATAAGGATACTTGCTCGAGAGGTTAAGGAATCAAGGAATAAGAGAATATCTCTAGTAAAGGTCCTATGGAGGAATTATAAGACAGAGGAAGCTACGTGGGAAAGAGAAGAACTTATGAGAAAACAACATCCTCAGTTATTTATATCAGGTGAAATTCGAGGATGAATTTCTTTTTGGGGGGGGGGGGGGGGGGGGGGGGGGGGGAAATTTAAAAGAAAATTTTTAAGTTTGTTTTGAAGTTAAGTAAAAGTGGTGTTATAGGTCGGGGG
>CANUEP010104161.1:0-75257 GCA_947857235.1 Jatropha podagrica
AATTTTGGAGATATATCTCGCACTTAATATATATATATATATATATATATATATATATATATATATATATATATATATATATATATATATATATATATATATATATAATCTACAATCTAGAAATGAATCTAATATTATTTAGTCAAAATTTATTCAAAATTGCAATGTTTTTTTATTATTACTTGAATTGTTAATTATTTAATAATTTTTAGTATTTAAAGATTGAAAGTCTAAGTCCATGAATGATGTTTAACATTTAAAATTAAAACTTTTAATATTTTTATTTTACTTGTTTGACAAGGTGTATTTTATTTACCTATTACATAAAAGTGTTAATTATGCTAAAATTCACAATAAATAATAAAATAGATGACGTGTTTGTATATATCTCAATATTTTCAAAAAATTAATTATGCCTAATTTAAATATATTTTTTTTAGTATTTAAGTTCATATATTTTAATTAATATTTTCATCTCTCTACTTTCAAAAAATTATTATAACATCTCTAACTTTTCATTTAAACTCATTGTTCAAACTCGTTAGATTTTTTCATTCACAATTATATCTAAATAACGATAAATTGTTCATTTTTAGACGAAACCACCTTATAATAAGTTTGAATAACGTAATTTTTTTTTTTTAAAAAAAATTGATGTAAGTTTAATTAGGTTATAATTTAAAGATCCATGTGTATTTTACTCTTTTATAAATTCTAATATCAATTAAATATCGGTCTAATGTATAAATTTAACCATTTATTTTTAAATATTATTTTTGTGGCCCCTAAATTTTATAGGAGACCCATTATGACATTGTATTTTCACATTTCAGCCATAATTATATCTTTTGTCGAAATAAAAGATAAAAGTGTAGAATCATAATTGAATCTTGCAAAATTATTTCATTTTAGCAACGGACATAATTATTACTAAAATGTGAAAATATATAATTATTATTGAACTCTCACATAATTAAACTCTAACCATCAGGAAGTGTTTGGATAATTAAACTAAGAAACATTGAGAAAATTTTTTTAGTCAATTTCTATTGTGTTCTTTTAGTGGTTAAAATTTTATTATATGTCCTCTGTTGGCATTTATATTGATTGAAATTTTAGTTATGAAACCTGAATATTTATTTATAAAAAAACCAATTCAATTAAAGTAAATTAGTATCTAAAATTACAATTTTCAGTTATTAATAACAATAATAATATTCCGTTTATCTCAGAATTTTTGTCTTACTTTCCTTTTAAATCCATCCTAAATTATTATACTATTTCCTTTTTTAAAAATAATAATATTTAAAATTTATTATTTTACTCTTTTTTAATATACATCTTTATTATAAATATATTATATTATGATTAATTAAATTTTAATAGAAATAAAATTAATATAACAACTTTAAATCTTCGAATATAATTTTAAATTACCATATTTTGACTAATTAAATTTTGATAGAAATAAAATTAGTATATTAACTTTTAATCTTCAAATAAAATCTTATTTAATTAAATATTTACTTAATTTTAAAAATAATTTAATATCAATTATTTAATTTTTATGGACATACTATAAGCATAATTTTTAAAAATAAATATTATAATTTAGTTATAGTAATTAAATTTTTGTATCTATGTATAAAATAAATCAGAATATAAATTATAAGGACAAGGGACAAAGAGAGCAGTAATAATAATAATAATAATAATAATAATTCATTGTTTTTTTTATATAGAAAAAGTTTGCATTTTTTAAATGTTTTTTATATAATTTTTTTTAATTTAATAATTTTAAAAATTATATCAATATAAAAAATTTATTTTATCCTTATTTTAGTGTCAAGATTCTCAAAATAATTTAATTTATTGGGAGATTCTCCAAATAGCGGTAAACTAAGATATAGATCAGCATTTAGTCTCGGTGAAAAGTTAATTTTGACTGTACAAAAAGACCAAGGAGTAATAAAAAGGCGTAGTCATTGACGGCGTGATTGATGTACCAGCGAAGCCACGTGAGCAGTTGTAGGAGAATGCCAAAAGCCCAAGCCCCAAAGCATTGTTACAGATCAACATCAATATATGCAAACACTATTTTGCTTCTGGTCCCACTTTTGATGTTTGCCACCTTTCGCCAGCTGTCTGATATTCTCTTTTTCTATTTCACCCCTACAATGCCATTGTTATTTTCCTAACTAGCCTTTTGCATGAGATAAAAGGGCAGACAAAGTCATTTCGTAAATGATTTCAATATAACAAAAATTAATTAAAAAATAAATTCCCCTCATGTCATTTTATTCAATTTATTAATTAAAGAAAACAAATAAAATCATTAAGACATCATAAGTCTAAAAAAATATTCAAGAAGTTTTTAAATTTTTGAATGATAAAATGTAATATTTTTTATTAATTTATAAATTTTTTTTGTTAAAAACGTAAAGTTAATATCGATGTTTGGAAATTATTACTCTAAAATACTAATGGTTATAGACAAAAAAAAGTTAAATTACTTAATTTTATTTTAAAAATAATCTTTAATTTTATAAATGTTATTTTTAAAATAAATGATAATGTAAAACTCTAATAGATTTCACATCCTATAAATTCAAAGAACCTCCAAACGATAAACTTGACTGAAATAAATAATTTTAGTTTAAAAAAATTAAGTTTGAACCAAATAATTGTGACCCTACTTGAATAAGCAAGCCAGCTGGTATATTTGGTAATTAAATAGGACAACAAAGGGTTGTTTAGAGCAGCTTTATATATATACCTTGATTGGTAGCAGAGGTATATCTGGTTGGCTGTAACAGTTGCATTGAGGTAGACCCTTAAGCCTTTGATTCCATTTTCTAAATTACAGATAGAGTTTGATTGTTTTAGCTGAATTCTTCATGTATGTATGATTATTATTTTTTGTATATATATACATATTTATATTTGCAGTTGATGTTTATTTTCACATAAATAAATTTAAAACCCTTTGTAAATCTTGTCTTCATCATATTTATTTTCTTGGAAAGAACAAGAATCTATATATACTGTATTTCTTTTGTTTTTTCAGATTTAATTAATTTCTTGAGGAAGGAAGGGAAAAAAGGTGAGAGAAATATGGGTTATTGGAAATCAAAAGTTCTTCCAAAGATCAAGAAAGTTTTTGAGAAAGACAGTGCAAAGAAAGCTGCTGCCGCTGAAGCTTCGAAGTCCTTTGATGCCTCTAAGGTCTTTTTCTCATATTTTTATTATTTCATACATATATATATTCATAGGATATATGAAAATAATTTTTTTTTTTTTTTTTTTTTCAGGAAGACATCAACAGGGAGTTTGAGGAGAAGAAGAGCGAGCTACAACCTAAAGTGATAGAAATATATGAAGCATCATCAACTGAAATTAAGGTTAATCATGTATTAATTGAAAAAAAAAAAGTTAATTACATAGAAGGAAGAAGAAAAGTTGATGAAAGAAATGGAAAATTATATTTAATTAATTCTAATATTATTTTTCTTGTGATTTTAAATTGAAACAGACCTTAGTTAAGGAGCCTAAAGATGCAGGATTAAAGAAACACTCCTCTTTAGTTCAAAAGTTTCTTGATGAGCTTGCTAAAATTGGTATATATTTCTTAATAATTAATTTATTATTATTATTATTATTATTATTATTATTTTGTGATATTATTGCATGTGTACAGATTTTCCAGGATCAAAGCATGTATCAGAAGCATCATCAAAGCATGGACCAGTCTATGTTTCAGGTCCGGTTTTCTTCATATTTGAGAAGGTCTCTACCTTCATCGTAGTGGAAGAGAAGACGGCGGAGGCGGAGCCACCAGCTTCTGCGGTGGAGGAAACAAGTAACAAAGAAAAAGAAATAGCAGTGGAAGAAGAGAAAAAAGACGAGGTTGTAGTGGAGGCTGAGAAAACAGAAGCGGTGGTGGCAGAACCTGCAGCTGAGCCCACCACCGCCACCAAAGTAGAGGAAGCAGAACCAGCAAAGCCTTGATCAAGTAAATTATTACGTCATATTTTTCAATTAATCAATAATTATATATATTAAAAATTTGAAGATTTGTTATTCGTTATATGTATGTATGCATATATATTTGTGATTTTTCTTTATTGGAATTTTTTTTTATTTGTGTATTTTAATTTTAATTTTTGTATTTTTACTTACTGTGATATTTGTAGTGTAAGTGGTTGGATGGGTTACGTGTCTCTTCCTTCCTTGTAATTCTTCTTCCTCATTGAAAATACAATTGTATTTTTCTTTTTTTTTTTTTTTTTGTAATACAATGGTCATTTCTTGTGGCGATGGTCTTCTTTTTTTAATTATTATTACATTGTACCTTAGAACCATTTTGTATGTATGCTGACACTGACACGACTGATTTTTGCAGAAGAAATTTTTGGTATGGAGACCTACAGAATTAGGGCTCAGCAAATTCTTCTGTTAATTGAAAATAAAATTGAGAAGTTGTTTTACAAAAATAAATAAATAAAATCAATTTTTGATTTAATTTTTTTAATTCGATTTGGTTTGATTTTTAATTAAAAAATAAAAAAAATTAAATAAAAATTATGCGTATTTATATATATAATATATTTAATTATTATTAAATATATATATTTATTTTGATATATTCTATAAATATCTTTCAAAATTTTAATTAATTCCATTATTTTAATATTTTTTAATTATTTCCAGAATTGGATTTGATTTTGATTTTCTTAAAAGAAATTCAGTTATTCTGATTTATGAAAATTCAAATCCTATTGTCTTAGTTATTATTTCGTTTCATTTTTTAATTTGGATTACTTAGGATAGTTGAAAGCTTTAATCCAATTAAAGGGCAAGGGATGTATTGGATTGGGATTGGGTTAGGGTTAAAAGAATGGTTGAGTTTGATAAAATTGAAGGATTTTTTAAGATTTTCACAAATTCTACTAAAATTTAGATAGAGTTTTTTATAGAATTAATGAGACTTTCTTTATATATTTTGATTGATTTCAATGGAATTATAGAATGATATTCATATATCCAATCAAAAGTAATTTTAGGACCCAATCAAATAAATTAGAAGGTTTTTGAACTCAATTGAAAATTTGAAAAATAGTGAGGGAGCGGAAAAATGACTCATCTTCTCCAGAATTATTTTCTTCTTTGTTAAAATTTTATAGTTGTGGATAGTAAAAACCTTGCAATGGCCAGCGTCGCTATCAATCATCCTGCGCCCGATGTGATCAGAAGACCACAAGCTTCTTGTCCTTTACCTAGACACTAACTGTTAGGGGGAGCAAACAGTCGTTTCGGTTCCAATCGAATCAAATCGAGATAAAAAAATAAAAATAAAAATTCTTTTGTCCTATCATATCAATAAATATATATATTTAATTTTAATTCCTTTTTGTTGTTAAAACTTTATTGCTTTCGACAATCAAGAATTGTTACATCAAACTTTTCTAAATTTGAAATTATTGAGTTTGCAATCATGTCTTCCTCTTGTGATAAGTGTTCCTATAAATTTTTAGTTTTAATGATTGATTAAAGATATTATTAAGGATAATAGTCCTATTCTAATTAGAAAATTATTAATTTTGTTGATATTTTATTGGTTGATTAAAATATCATTAAAGATAATTTAATTCTCTTCAAATTAGGAAATTTTAATTTTATTGATCGAATAAAATTATATAATAATCTTTAATTTGATTACTCATATTAGTTTCTTTAATTAGATTATTTTAATTAATTATCAAAATCTCATTTCATTTTTTTTTTCTTGATAAGAGTGGCCTTTGCAAATAGCTTCGCAACAGAATATTTGACAGCAGTTTTCGCAAGTATATGAAATCATACAAGTAATAAAGAGTGAGTAGAGTATCATCCCATGAAGATTGTATACCAATTATCAAAATTATGTTAACCTACTATTATTTAAATGATAAAAAGAAGAATAATTGTAAAAATAAAAATAAAATAAAACAATGGAAAATAATTTAAACAAGAATAATTGATAAAAAGAAATCAAGGTTTAAAAAGCTACTAGAGATTTTGACTTCACTTAACTCTATCCAATTTATTTTTTTAGTTTGTTAATTAATTTCAATTATTCAAGTAGGGAAAGCAACCCTAAGCTCACTAACAAGCTCTCCTAATGTATTGTTAGCTATTTTAATCCCGTTTAATTACCAATCTCCCAATATCGCAACCAAACATGAATTAAATAATCAAGTTTTATGGTATGTTCAAGAATTCATAATCTAAGGTCGTCAAATTATGAAAATCCCTCATGAGTTGAACAATATAGCTTCCGCATCAAGTTATTATTCTCATGTAATTTATTATCTTTTTTATCAAAAACTCTTCGGTAAAATAAATCAATCCAGAGGAGAAATTCTGCTTGGAAGCATTAAGTTCAATAATAAATTATATCTTGAACAAATAAAAACAAATCTAATATCATAAATTGGAGTAGAAATTAAGCTACATCAGATCCCTAATATGAGAGTTTAGTTCGACATAGTAATTAAATAAAACTCAATTAAACTTGAAAATAATTCCATAATCAATATGAATTAATGAAATTAGAAACAAGATTAAGAGTTTAGAGATAAAAACTATTCAAACAATAGCGTAGACGGCTCCCTTGATTCTTTACACAACTTGAATGCTTTAAGTCTTAAGAAAAAAAAACTAAAAAAAGAGTAGAATAAAAGTCTAAGATCCAAGATTCAATATTCGATAATATGATTCCCTTTTCGATCCCCTCTCTAATTGTTGTGGTGATTTCACTTTATATAGACTTCATAGGGTGTCGTCGAATTCAAGTAGAAAACTAGTTGGCCTAATTAGGATAAAATATTATATGAGTAGAAAATTAATTTAGTGTTGTATTTCTTCATAATTAGGGATCTTCTTTCACCAAATTGGGCTAGAGCAATGCTAAAGTGGACACTTTGATTATTCTCATGTAATCTCATGCACAGGTCGTGCCTAGACTTTAAATCTACACGGGTTAAATAGTTGAATTCGGTCCACTTGAATTTTCAACTTTTTTGATAACACGGTCATAGCGTATGCCATGCCCTGGCCGTGTACTTTACTGACTTGGCTATGTTGAGCTTTTAAATTGAGCTTTTAAATCCAAATTTCAGCTCCAACCTTTTTTCATATGATTTTTTGTTATTTTCTTATTAAAAACTCTTCAAATCGAAATTATTAAAAATCAAAGAAACTTAATTAAAAATATAAATAAATCCAAATAAAAACTAATGAAAGTAATTAAAAATACTAAAATTCCTAATAAAAACTAAGCTAAAAATACTATGACAATATGACCTATTAATATTTATCCGTTTCTGAAGTTATAACCTAAATTGATTTCATTCTTCTCCCATTGGTGCAGGTTGGGAAAGGTTCTACAAACGGTTCAGTAATAGAATTTTTATCTGTTGCTAAAAGTTATAATCAAAATTGACAATCTGCTTTGTATCATTTTCTCTTTTTTTTTTCTCCTTTTTATTTTATATTTTATTAATAAAAGTGTAAGTTTTATTTGGATTGTAAGATTAATATTTGTTAAGATAATGTCTTTTTTTTTAGTTTCAAATATTTTGATGGAAGTAAGGTCGGCATAGGAATTTCAATATTCAAATTATAATATAATAGTAAATCATAAATTTTTTACATGTAATAGAATTTCAAATTTTATTTGTATTTTACTGATTGATTAACGATACTATTAATGATAATTTAATGTCATTTTAATTAGAAAAATTTTAATTTTATTGTTTGATTAAAATTATATAATAATTTTTAATTAGATCGGTTAACACTATTCAATTAATCATATTAAACTAGAAAATATAAAAATAGAAAATCGAAATTTTTTTTATCTTTACCTCAAAATAAAGCTAATTGTCAAATAAAGTTAAACATTTAATTAAAAAATATGGAGTATATGTCAAAATATTATAACTCAATTGATAGAAAATTATATAAATTTATTTTATATTAATTTAAATGACTTAAAAATTTAAAAATAATTCAAATAAAATTAATAAATTAATATCTATGATTAACTTAGCTATGTTACAATATTCATTCATTTTGCCTACATATATATATATATATATATATATATTATAATATTTACAGTAAAATAAAAACAACCTAATTAATATATTTATTGTTTATTCAATAATTTATTATCATTTTTATTATATTATAGAAAAATAAAAAACTATGTTTAAAGAAAAAGGGTAAGTACAGTGAGTTTTAACGTGCAAAGTTCATTCTTAATACTAATACTATATATAAATGTGGGAATAGAGAGAATAATGAGATTTCATTATTGGCTTAATTCATGATACACCGTACGAATGTATATATATATATATATATATATATATATATATATATATGTTATTTACTTGGTTTGATCCAATGTATTAATTGATGTATATATATCTATTCTGTATTTAATTGATTTTACAATATTTACCGATACGGTATTTACTTGGTTTGAGCTAATATGATAATTATTGTATATATATCTATTATATATTTAATCAATTTTACAGTATTTATCGATACAGTTTATATACACTGTATTTACTAATACCATATATGTACATATATACAACATACATACCATGCATGTAATATTTACCGTTACTACTGTTGCAATCGCCGGTCATCAGTTGCATCACCGGTCGTCATTATTGTGGTTAAATTACATAAACTATAAAAGGATTTACTCTTATAGATTTTGTGTTTCATTGTGTTTCTTTTTTTTTTTTTATTATTATTTTTTAAGTATTGCTTTTTTTTTTTCCGGTGTTCCTTTTTTTCGGTGTTTTTAGCCTTGCATTTTTTTTAGTGTTTTCAATTTCTATTGCAAGGTCAGTTTGGTATTATTGATATTGAAAATTTTTTACCAAATTTATTATTATATTTAATAAGTTTTTTTTTTATGACATCTATATTATATATTTAAAAATAGAGTATTTTATATTGTGAAGATGCTGAGTGTAGCTAAGTGTGAGCATGACAATAATTATTTAGAACAGTTGTAAGAAGATAAGACACTATTATAAAAGATAAGTTATTTTAAATAATGTCTTTATCAAAATAATATCTATACAAAAGATTATTTCTAACATTAATATATTAATATAAATTTATTTCTTATTACAAAATAATTAATAAATAATCTACACGCTTATGAATATTTATATCTATGTCTATTTATATATATTTACAAACAAAGCAGTTTACATTATAAAAATACTAAGTGTAAGCTTCTGAAAACGCTAAATGTGAGCAGGATAATAATTTTTAATATATTAATATAAATTTATTTTTTATTACAAAATAATTAATAAGTAATCTACACACTCAAAAAGTATGAATAAATAATTTATTACTATTAAATAAATAATATATAAATAATTTAAAAATATAAATTGAAATGTAGTGAATACTAAAATTTTTTAAAAAGTAAGACATCCACATAACTGTGACACACTACACTAAATGAGTAATACATTAATATTTCAAATAACTAAGTAGTCATTTATAATTAATCATAAACATAAAATAAAATAACACTAAATTTCTTATCTCAATGACACAAAAATAAATTAAAAAAATACTTTATTTTTTATTGATAATAAAAAATAAACCTTACTTGATTAGATCGGTGTATAAAGTAGACTCATATATCAAGAGTTAAGTTGTATAGATATAAGATATGAAATACGGAAACATACGAGATATGATAATTTTTTAACAAGTATAGCATCCACACGCTTAAAATAACTACACAAAATAACTAATACATTAATATTTTAAATAAATAAATAATCATTTGTAATAAATTATAAATATAAAATAAAAAACTATGACATAAAAATAAATTTAAAAAATACTTCATTTTTTGTTAATAATTAAAGAAAAAATCTTGATTGATTAGTTTGGTATTTAAAATACTGTCATATATCAGGAGTTAGGTTGCATTTACTTAGGATATAAGATACGAGAATATAAATAATATGATAATTTTTAAACAAGTAAGATATCCACATATTTAGGACATACTACATTAAATAAGTAGTACATTAATATTTTAAATAAATAAATATTATAATAAATTATAAACATAAAAATAAAAAAATCCCTAACTTCTTATTTCAATATAATTAGTTAAATTCTTAAAATTATTATTACTATTGAAAATATATTAACAAAGTGTCTGCATTTTTATGATTTTTACCATTATTAGTGAATGATTTCGCATGATACTTAAAAAAATATATTTTAATTAGGGATCACAATTCTATCTTACCTGCAGATTTTCGATCGGATCCAATCTAATTTTGGCATATTTGGATAATAAATAAATGAATTTAAGAGGAGTTTAGGTAGATTTTTTAGTATCCTTTTCAAATTTGGATTGAATTCAAAGACATATGCACTCGTAACCCATTATTTGTTTAATTAATATTCTAAAAAAATTTAAAATAATTATTTTTTTAAAGAAAATTATATATATATATATATATATATATATAATTATATTAATGCTATAATTATGTTTAATATTTATATTATAATTTTTTATTGTATCAAAATTATAATTTTATAATTTTTAATTATTTTTATTTTAAAAAAATAAAAAAATATTTATAACATAAACTATTTAGGTATTTAAACAAGTAACTATAATTAAATTTAGGACAGTTTTTGTTATTAAAAATGAATTTTTAAACAGTTTTGGATACTTAAATTTATAATCGAATATTTAAATAGATTTAAATATTTATAATACATTTTACGATCATTTTATTATATAATTTTATTATTTTAAAATAATTTTATAAAAGCTTATTTTGTCTTTTAATGATATTCCACGCATCGCCTGAATGCTAATATATTTGTATAAAATTCCCTATTATTACATAAAAATAATTGGGCCATAGTGTTCTAAGAAAAAGGAAGTCCAGCCCAAGCAATTGCCAATGAAAAACTATAAAAGCCCAAATCTGTCAGTACGAGGCACCACCTTCTACGACATTCAACATCGGACTTCCTACTTCGACGAATCATTCAATTTTGGGGCTTTCACTCTGCTGCTTCTTTCCATTCTACGCCTCTTCATTGGTTGGCAATGCGTCTCTGCTCCGTAGGTACATACATAACTTGCTTTACCAATTGACAAAAATTAAGCCTAATTTCGAACTTAATTGGCACCCTTTGTCTGCTACTTGATTCATTTACCCTTTGTTTATTACTCCATTGAAAGGTAGGTTGATTTTGCTTTGTCTCTTCTTGTTCCTGATAGTTCTTTGTGTAATTCATGTTATTATTGAATTATATTGCCTTTTTTTTTCTTTGTTTCGTGAAATTTGCTATGCCGTGAATTATATTTTATTTTTAGGTTAAAAGGGGGTCCAAGAATTGGGCATATTGTTTATTTATTTTTTGCAAAATCAAGTAGTTTATTCGTTTGTAAACTTTAATAATAACCTCAAGATTCAGTGTTTCACTTCCATTTTTCTTTGAGATTTCACCTCCTTGTTTCCCTATCAGATGGAACCCATGATCAGAATCGGTCCAGATATCAAAAATGAGAATGCTGAAGGTAATGTCTTGGAAGTGGAAGATTTTAGCCAGTGCATTGATGAGTTATCCTCAAAAGTTAATGAGGTGAGTTTTACATGTGAATTGCTAGATGAGACTATGGTTATTTTCTGTAATTAATTAAAAAATTTTCAATTTCAGCTTTATCTTTCCTCAAAATATCGGGTTCGTTTCCCAAATGTATAGTAGAAGAATTGTTGTTTTTGAATTGGCTGAATACATCATTTAATCCTTGAACTTTAACAAAAAATAACCTTGTGACACCCTGAACTATAAAATCGACCTTGTTGTATCCTGAATTTCATTTTTCATAATAATTTCACACCTCCTTATATCAAAAACAGTAAATTTTAAGGGTTTTTGACTTTTATATGCAAAATATTAATTTGATATATGGTTAATATAACTTTTGGAACAATAATTTTATATTTTCTAATTTTTCACTAAGTGTTTTATCGATCTAATTTTATAAGCTTAGGTGTTCATGGGTCAAATAAAGTATTTAATAGGTGCAATTTTATAATTTGAAGGATTTAATGGGTCAAAACAAAAGTTGAGGGTGTCACAAGGTTTTATGTAAAAAGTACAAGAGTGAATTTATGTATTCAGCCTTTTTGAATTTATGTAGTCTTTCTTATTTGCCGCTTACAAGGCCACGTAGATTTGTCAAATTTGTTTCACAAAGAATGTAATTGATTCTACAATTCTGGTCCTGATTTGTTTCTTATTAATTATATACATGCGTTGTCTCCATGTTTCCTTCCCCATGCAGGTAATGATGTATGGTGACTTGCTTGTCAAATTTCTTCTGAAGTACTTCTATTTTTCTTGCAGCTTGAGCAAGGAGTCAATGTAGTTGAACAATTCTATAACAAGCAACCAAACAGTGCTAAATGTAGATCCATTGTAAAGGATAAAGTGAGGGAAAAATATTTGGCTAACATTGAGAAGCAACAGAGACATGTATCGCAGAGGCAAGCGGTTGCTGAAAAGAGAATGCAAGAACTCATGCGCCAGTTTGCTGGAATATTTCACCAGGCAAATTCCAGCACTTTGCAAATGTCTATTTGAACTATTATGTGGTCGTTTGCAACATCATGCTTTGGAATAAACCATGAATCATACATGCTTTCCACAATTGGCTTTGTTGGATGTCTGAATTTGGTACCTCAGATTGATTTGTTCTAATTTTATCTTTTGCCACTTGTGCTTTACCCTCTGATATTTATTTTTTCTTATGAAGCATAAAAGGTTATTTACTTTTTCCTCTTCAATTAAAAATTGTGTATTAGAATATAAGTGATTGTTTTTGTTTGTTAATATTGCTGGCACACTCTCTGGCAGATTAAGCTTTTCTAGGAAGTGGCTGTTTAACAATAGCCAAATTTGTATAATGGCTCTGCAATCTTGCATAAGGCAGTTACTTCATCATAATAGCATGGAGCACAATTCTATTGACATGCTCTGAACCCTTGACCCTTCTTCTGTTTGCTATGATGTTGAACAGCCATATAAAAAATATCTGACAATTCAGTTCGGTAGCATATGCAGAAGATACCAACTTAATGAGAACCTGATCTGCCTTGAAAGTACCAGTTAATTTTCCATTTCTGTGCTAATTATGCATTGATGTTATGTTTTTGCGACATCATAATTCATGTTCTATGTATCCTATAAAGCTTGATGTTTATTTAATGTTTCTCCGCATATAAGATTCATGATACACATATAAATAATCTGCGGTAATTGAGATTTGCATATATCTAGATGCTTGCTCCTCATTAAAAATATATTATGTTGGCTTTCTTCACAGATAAACAGCTGCTCGATAACAGCATCCTAAATTTCAGAGCACTAGCAGGAAACTGCTGAATTTAGAAAGCTCTTAGTCAAAGGAAATATCTCAATCTTAGTGAAATTTCAGAATTTCTAGTCTAAAAATTGTGACAATTTAATGAACAGGATTTAATTATCATAATCCTTTTGTAGAGGGGCTTAGCGGGCTACTATTCTATAGTTGTGTAGACCCACAGGATACAAATGCCACTAAATTTGAAATATTTGATTACATCCAGTGCTTTAAAGAAGTTTCAGTAGAGTCTGTCTCAGTAATTTGATTATGGAGGCAATTTAGACTTTAGTTTTAAAGTGTGGCACTAGGATTTCATTTGGGTTCTTGGCCTATCACCTGCGAGATTGTGAGCCTCTCTTCCTCTTGGGCGAGTGTAATCTACTTAGGAGGAAACTGACTTCTTATCTAAGAGGAATGCCTGTTCAATAGAACTTTGACAACTTTTTTTTATGTTTAGTCCATGGGGTTGAGGATGCTTTTTCTCTTGGCTGTTTAATGAATTCATCTTTCCTATCCAAATTATTTGAGCCTCCATCCCTCTTTCTTTTCTTTATTGTTTTTGTTCCTTCATTCAAAATATTGACCCTTCTAAAAATATTCTTTCTTAACAAATTTTTTTAATTGTAGTTGTAAGGTTTTTTTGTTGTTAAACTAGATTAATTTTCATGATCTCTCTCCAATTATACTTGTTTGACTTAGCTGTTTTATTTTAGTGACCATTCTTTGTTTGACATCATTTGGAAGATTGTATTTATGAGGCCTCTTGGTTGAATATGGTCTATTTGTAATATTCTGTATTGAAGGAATCTCATCGTTGCTTTTAAAATTTCATTTCATCGGTGTTGATAAATTTTTTATCCCACAGCATGTTGAAGAATATAATTTATTTTCTTGTCTTTGGTTCAGATAACTCAACACAAGTGGGCATGGCCTTTCATGCAACCAGTGGACGTTGAACGCCTTGGTTTGGATGACTATTATAAGGTAAGGCTTAGTTTTACTATTGGAAGATTCCAGTCGTCTATTTTCTCCCTAGCATTTTCAATCCATACATTTTTTTCCTCATTTTATTTTCATTTATACTTGATTTGCTTTTTGTGTTAAAATTTTAAGGAGCTCTGCAGCTCTAGCTTGTGTATGAATAAACTAGAGAACCCCATTAGTTTAGAACTTTTTAACCCATATAGCCAAGAGTTCTTGCCAAATAAATCCAGTTTTATTATTTGAATAACCAAAATGTCACATGTGAATCACGCTAAGCCTTATTGTAAAGTAAAAATTTATTAGACTGAAAAAAAAAAACGTAACAAGAAAACTTGATTTCAACTCTCTTTTTCTCGCTTTCCTGCGGTTTGGGCCTACTGTTTCTCCATGCAGAAAACACAACTCAGTTTGGGATTCAGGATACACAAAAACACGAACTTTCATAACCACCATCAGCCCCTATTCCCCCTTCCAAATATATATATATATTTCATCTTTAGATGTTATTTATCACTTCAAATACATCTGCAATGTCAGTGCGATCATCACATCAGGATGCTACATACAATGATGTGATGGGGCTCCAAATGAAGGTCCATGGAAGTATTTTGTATGCTTGGTAAGGAAGTGTAGAGAAGGAAAGAAAGTGAGGAAGTCTTGGATATCTTTTTGGGCTTTAAATAATTTTTAAGAAATCATATATATTTTGTTTACAAAATGTTTCAGGACTCCTAGCTGTTTTTGGGTTTTAGATTATCAGATTTTTTTCTTTTTTGCTTTTATTTGACGCATTTTTATTTTAATTATTTATTTCTAATTGTGCACTTGGGAATTTGAAATAATAAAATAGTTGCTCCTGATACTTGATATTGCTTTTGAATGCCTAAAGGTAATTGAATGAATTAGAATTGGAGCTCCTAAGCTCTAAGTGTTGGCAAAAAACAATTATATAATTTTAGTTCATAGGTCTATGACCTCCCCCAGGGTTAAAATTTTAGCTTTAACTTAAAAGTTCTATACATCTTGTTATACCATAGAAATTTTGTTGTAAACTTTTTTTTTTCCAATGAATTCACTTACTTGAGTCTCTTCCCTCATTGTTAATCTTTTGTTTTCTTTTGGTACATGACTCCAATTATCATGTTGTACCAGGTTATTGAAAAGCCAATGGATCTAGGTACGATAAAAAATAAAATGGAAGCCAAGGATGGCACTGGATACAAGAATGTCCGTGAAATTTATGCTGATGTTAGGTTGGTTTTTAAGAATGCAATGAAGTACAATGATGAAAGAGATGATGTTCATGTAATGGCCAGAACTTTGTTGGAAAAGTTAGAAGAAAAGTGGCTGCAACTTTTGCCTAAAGTTGCTGAAGAGGTAAATGATTATCTTTTTTTTTTTTTTGTATGGTTTTTCCCTAGGAATTTCTCAATTGTTTTTCTGGGGGTTCACAATGTATGGTATTTATTAGTCTCTATTTAACCTGTGCAGATTCTTTGATTGTTGGATAAATTCCATATTTAAATGCCTGCAGGAAAAAAGACAAGCAAAGGATGACTCGGTAACGCAGGAGGCTATGAAACTAGCTCAAGAGGCTACACATGCCAGCATGGCTAGGGATTTAAGCAATGAAGTATGCCAAAACTTAAAAGCTTTCTGTAAAACAAACTATAACCTAAAAGGAAGCTTTGTGATATTCTGCAATCTTTTGGAGCTATTTTTTTTCTTTTCAAAACACAATTCCCAATAACACAGGGTTATGCTTACTTGTTCAAAAGTTGTGAGCAATTATAATCTATTAATGTTTTGAACCTTATTTTTTTAATTGTTTTCAGCTTTCCGAGGTTGACTTGCAACTAGAAAATCTCAGAGCAATGGTAGTTAAGAAATGCAGGTTCATTCAGAAACCCATTTAAACATTTTTACTTTCATACGTTGTTACTATGAAATTTCATTTTTGAATTGGTTTAGATGTATGTGTCACAGGATTTTGCCATGTATTTATGTCACTAATTTTTTCCCTCTTTTTAGTTAAATTATATGAATAAAAAAGCATATGTCGAGAAATAAAGTGGGGGAGAAGATTAAGCGTAGTTGAGTTATCGGCTTAAATTGACTGGTATTGTTTATCTTAAACAGTTTGCAAAGCATAATTCTTAGTTTTAGGTTTTTACAACTTCAGATAGTCTTGATTTGTTGCATTCTAACATTTATAGGAGACAGTTCATGGGGATAGTGGATGTGGTAAATAGAGGACAAATGTTGATTATTTTGCATGGGAAGAAGCTTAAATACGTGGTTGGAACAAATAAGAGATGGAGGAAGAGGAATAGCATGTTGCATGTGTTAATATATGGATATGTTTTCTTTAAATGTTGATTCATGCAAATTGCAATCATGTTTCAAATGCAATTTCTCAATTTTCCATGCTTCACATATTTTATATATAATTTGGAACTTTGCATGTTTGTGATGCATCTTTCTGTTTGGTCTATGATCCGTGGTAGGATGTAATAATTAACGATAGTGAAATTCACAATCATCCTCTTTAACATATTGCGTCTCTTGGTTCATATGGATAAAACGGCTCTGAAATTTTTTGGTGAACTGCTTAGCCTGTTAAATTACAGGGTATAGGAGTGGGGAGGTTAAACAGTTAAATCTGTGCTTTTTGTTCCCTTGATTTGATTGTACCTGAGTAAGGTGGCTTGCTAGCAGATAGATATGAACAAGCACTTGTCCTCACCGTTATTTGTACAGTGGAAGGCAAACGCATGCATGCCTTTTAAACCAAATCAAATATTCATAATTCTTCTAATAGAAACTTCACAAGAATCATATAGACTTAAAGGCCATTCCCTGAACTCTCAGGATTAGTCATCCTCCAGATTTGGAAAATTCTGAATTGATACTAGATAAGAAGCAAAAGTTTTTGAGTAAGAAAAGTCCTAGCTATCAGAAGCAAGATTCACATAATTATGGTGAACAATCATTTTCAAAAAATATTAAATTTTCATGATTGAGGATAACATCAAAATCATTCCTAAACTGATATTCCCTGGGCTATATGTGTAAATTTCTTAATTTTGTCTTTTCTTTATATGAACCTGAGTACATCTTTGTTGTTTTTGTGTAAAAATATGCCTACTTTTTTTTTTTATCCTGTGCGTGCTTATCTCTAGCCAGTTGGCATTCCAACTATGTTTTCACTATTTCTTTTTTGCATCTTAGCCATCAATTCTCAATTTGGCAAATGTTGCAGAAAAATGTCCGTTGAAGATAAAAAGAAGCTAGGGACGGCTCTCACTCAATTGTCTCCGGAAGATCTGACCAGGGCTCTGGAGATAGTTGCTGATGATAATCCAAGCTTTCAAGCAACAGCTCAAGAAGTGAACCTTGACATGGACATTCAGGTGATACTTTTTTCTCTTTTTCATGTCTGTCTGGTCTATACTGTTATTTTATGATCAAATTCAAACAATGCTCGTTTGAAAAATAAGAATAATAGTATTTACTTATATATTATATTTCTGCCGACAGAGTGAATTGACATTATGGAGGTTAAGAGTTTTTGTGAATGATGCATTGAAAGTCATGGGTAGGAAGTCGGGTGGCATGGACGGCAACAAGGACAACTTCAATGCTAATAACAAGAAGAGCAAGAATACCGTTTCCACTGCTGCTGCCACCGCCAACAACAACAACAATAAACGAAGAAGAGATATTTCTGACGCTATTACCGGCACATCCACTAAAAAGACAAGGAGGATCTCCCTCATTTCATGAAAGTACAGTATTTACTAAGTTTTTCTTTGGTTATACTTAATGTGGATCTCCCTCATTTCATGACCGTTCGGTCATGAAAGTACAGTACTTACTAAGATTTTCTTTGGTTATACTTAATGTGGAGTTGACACTAGTTGCTGGTTTCTGAGGTCCTTGAAAAGCTTTTAGCAAGAGTATATGACTTATGTGTGGAGATATATCAGGCCAATCCTCTAGACCTAGTTTCTCACTGTACAGCAGTGTCACTTTCTGCGATTTTGATACATTTATATATTCTTTTAGTTCATTAGAACTAGTATAGTAGCATGTATTCATGACTATATATTGATCATTTCTGTTTGATCATCTTTTGCTGGTGTGGGAAAATGTTATAAGATCCAAAAATATTTATTTTACAGCTGTTTTTTTAAATCGCGAGCATCAACATGTGGGTTTCAAATCCAAGTGGTAGTCTCAGGTTCCTTAGCTATTGTTTATTTTTCTTTATTTCTGGAAATCAAAGGTCAGATGGGGCAAGATGTAGTCATTTTACCTTCGATATATGTGAATTTTTTACATCCTGTCTCTCTCTCCATCGAAACTCTGTATTAGGCTGAGGCATAGGGTTTTCATCAAGCATTAACATCATTTTATCACTGAATCCAGAACCAACCTGATCCAAGATTTAAAGAAAGCAATAAAGGATTATCCAATTCTTGAATTCGTATGTACAGTTCATCTTCTGTGCATTTCTATCAATTCTGTTGTTATCATCTGTAACAATTCTCGCATTTCCTACTATTTATATGCTAATTACACCAACAAGAAGTTGGACTTCTCTCTGTCATTAAGCTATCACAAGAAGTACAATCTGGACATTTTCTGCTGTTCTATAACTTAAATTTTTTGTACATGCGTCTCCAAAAAATGTTATGTAAGGACCACAAACAAGAAAATTGCAATATAATAGCAGTAAATACAATGATATTAATGTAATTGGCATTTGAAACTGATCAATAATATCACAGTATACTGCTGTTGATCCCACTTGTTAAATACTCGAAGAAGCTGCTCAGAGTCAAATAACTAACAAATGTGAAACCCATAATTGAGATGAAATCCAGTGTCATCGACAATTAGGAAAGTTCTACTAGTTATAGAAGAACTTGTAAGGTCTTCAAAATTATGAGATCCATATGCTCTGAAAAAGCTTTGGGGCACCCCCGACGGTAGTTTGCCTTTGGCGATCAAGTGATGGAAATGATCCCATGAAATGTACGGTTACCTCATGGGACCAGATCAGTTTGCCAACTCAAAACAAATAAATAAGCAACTGTCTGAGAAAAAGTGGAAATATCAGCAGTGAAGACATGCAAGTAAATTATTAATAGAGTGGCTAGATATAAAAGGGGATTCTCTCATTAGTTCACTAAACCACTTTCCATAGTCATTTTTAAAGGTGGGATAAAATCAGTAAAAACATATCAATCCTAATACGAGAAAGAATGAGGATATAAATATAAGAGAAAGGGGTGAGACACATTTGCAGAGGGAGCAGTAAGCAAATACTAGTTTCAAGAAAAATCTGAGCTTTTGCTGGAGTAGAATACCTTGGCAGCGCAAAAGAAAACATTCAGCAGAAGGAGAAGAAAAAATAAAACTAGGGGAACATGAAAATGTAGAAACTACCAGATAATAATATAAAAACAGAGGCAGAAAAAACTTTACCTTCTTATTCCTTAGCTGTTGCTACTGCCGTTTCTCCAGGATGACAATTGAGGAAATTGTGAAACCAAGGAGTCCATGACCCTTTCAGTAAATGTTTTGCTTGTTGTCAAGGTTTTCTTTGTGTCCAATTGACTGTCAGAATCTCGCCAGAACTTGATGATATGAAGACTCTCTTCTTCTGTTGATCTTTGGACCACTATTCTAGAAGCATAACCCTTCACTCTCATTTGACGACATATCTGTGAAGGATCATTTTCTGTGAGAGTGACCATGTATAACCAGCCTCTATCAGACAAAAGCTTGTCTGCAATTGGCAATATCCTATCAATAACTTTACGACCATTCTCCCCTCCAGCCCAAGCGGAGGCAATTCCTTCACAGCCCACTTCATCTTCAGGTGTCGGCACATAAGGTGGGTTCACAACCATCACATCTACCATCCCTTCCAGACGCTTTTCTAGACCAGATGCAATGTCAGTCACTATCAACTCTGCATGAACATTGTGTGCTTCTAATGTTTCATAAGTCGCTCTCGCTGCATGAGGATTGAGGTCAGTGGCAATGTAGTAGACCCCAGGAATCTGCTGCCCAAGTATGAGAGCTAGAGACGTAATAACATACCCACTGCCGCAACCCACTTCCATACATATTCTTGGATTATGCTCTAATAATTTTGTGCGATCGGCGAGAAGTGCATCAACTAGTGTAAATGAATCATCACATGGCTCATAAACCTCAGGATGTGAACTTACAAGGCGAATTTGGGCTACTCTAAAGGACATTTTTTATGTGCCTGATGGGAATCAACCTCAGTGAAAAGCAATAAAAGAAAGAAAAGTAATAATGAGAAATGTATCCCAATTTTGAAAGTTCTACTCTTTTTTGTGGTTTGGCAAACATCCACAATCGTGATATGTACATGGTAACACGGATATATACTTCTACACTATAATGTTGAAATGAATCTGACCAGCTTCACCATTCATATTAGGAGTTAGATCATGAATACCATATGACATGTTCAATCTTCAATATGTGTTTTTATGCTAGTGCTTCTTGTTCTTTGAATGACTTATAAATTTTCTTAGATTCCAAATATGTGAGGTGTCCAGCTAGAGTTATTGTCTTATATTACATAGAAGTAGGTTCTAACTTCATTTTTGTTTTTGCAGACTTCAACTTTATACTCAAATCCATTGTATTTGGTTATCAGTTTGTGTCTACTGAAACCAAAGCTGCCTCACTGTCTCTGGCAACTTTGTTCCTGAGAATTAATACTTTTGTGCTCTACATGGTTCTCCCATTATCATCAAGGCAGCAATTGTTGTCTGCAATCTTTGTTTTAAGAGAATATAAACCTCTTATTGACTGCCCATTCTCAGTAGTCTCATTTTAGAAGTCTTTGCATAAAGGAAATGCAAAGATCCATGAATTTAACCGTTTTACAAGGGCTTTAAGAATTGAGTTTTCTTAACCTGGGAGAAGATTCATTATGGGTAATATCCTGTTGCCCAATCACAGGATGTGGCCATATCACTAGAGTGGAATATTGCTCTGGGGGTAGAATATATACCAAGTTATATTCTCTGCTCTTTTTCTTCTTCTTCTTAGGTGCTTTTATGTGTAATTGTTTAATATAGTTGAATTGTCCTATAATGATTGTAAACTGAATATTAGAGGGTTATGAGGGATGCTGGGTTCCTGTTTGAACTGAACCTAGTTATCCAAACAATAAATATATTTGCTAATTAGTTATCCAAACAATAAATTTCAAATTTAGGATTTGAAATTTTGTTGTTAGTAAACAAAGGATTTTAAAATTTTTACTTTCCAATTCTAACTTTCAAATCCAATATATGAAATCCAAGTTTCAAATACAAAATTGAATCCAAATGCAACAATAAGGAATTGTCAAACCATAAAAGGAATTAGAAAATATGGTTTTTAATAGAATTTTTCTATGATTTTTGGATGTTAATGCTACACTAGTTCCTTTGCAAATTCTGGATTTCTTGGTTTCTAAATTCAGTTTGGTATAGATTACTGTATTCGTAATAGATATTTATGAAGTCTTCTTTGCTCACTGATTCTTTTTATGAGATCATAAATGTCGTGAATTCGTATATTGAAATCAAAAACTTGAAATTGGATTGAATCTTTATGCATTGTTGCTATTGACCTGCTGTTGCTCATGTGGTGTTGAACGCTAAAAGAACCAGAAAATCAAATGGCAACACCTGCGAATCACTTAGGAAGCAACAACTTAACTATCAATTAAAGATGAATAACACTCATTATTATCTATTCTCTTTTAAATTTTTTTTGTAAACTATATTTTATTTTTGGTAAATTAAAGAGTGAATTACCCAAAAAATAAATTAAGAATAAATTATTCAACGATCTACCTTGCGTTAAAGCGTTGAAAAGCGATTATAACAGTGAAATCCAATTGAAAAATGAAAATGGACTGTAATCAAATCCAAATTACCTTGGAAAAGACAAGTACTGCATGCATATGTTTCTAGTCCTCAATATGCATTGTTCCAATTATCAAATCTCAGTATGCATTTATTATATCTTAATTAATTAAATTAATTACTATTTGATTCTTAAGATTTCATTTACAATTCAAGGTTTAAAATTTTTATGTTTTAAGAGCTAATTTGAAGTTATTTTTTCAAAATAATAGCATGTAAAAAGATAAAGAATTGCCGTTCAGTAATTCTGAAATTTTTATAATTAGAATTAACCAAATTCACCTTTAAAAATAACTTCTCACAAATATTTAATCATTTTGGTAAAGCCACCTGCTAACCACTTCATCAACATATGCAATCTTAATATTATTATTTAGTCTAAAACCATGTAGAACACAAAAGTATAATTCTAAGGAACAAAATTGCAAGAGACAGTAAGGCAGCTTTGGTTTCAATAGACACAAACTGATAACCAAATACAGTTGATTTGAGTAAAAAGTTAAAGTCTGAAAAAACAAAAATGAACTTAGAACCTACTTATATGTAATATAACACAATAACTCTAGATCAAATCTGTTCCTATCTAACAAAATGCTATTGTATCAAATGAACAAGGGATTGTTGAGAAAAACATGGCTTTTCCTGGATGAAGATTGGATTCATGTAATAGGAGACATTCCTTAGCCTGAATGATATTTCTTCCGTGTGCTAGGAAGAGAGCTAAAAGCAAAAAGCTCCATTGACATAGGAACAGAGGTAAAAAGCAAGATGTCCAGTAAAAGATGCTGTAGACACCTCACATATTTGGAATCTAAGAAAATTTATAAGCCATTCAAAGAACAAGAAGCACTGGCATAAAAACACATATTGAAGATTGAATATGTCATATGGTATTCATGATCTAACTCCTAATATGAACAATTATAACTTGTAAAAGGATAGAACAATACCAAATAGCTACCAGATGCATGCAAGGCAAAAGCTTCGTAGCAATTCCTTAAAAAACCCAAGAATGGAGATTTTCATTTTTCTGCCCTTTTTCTGCAACAATCTCTTTTGCAATTGTTTCATTCTTTATAAAGATTTTCATTTTCTTTTTCCTCTGAGAATCTTCTGTAGCGGTTACTAGAGTTCATTTCAGTTTTATTTTGAAGTAAATAATTGAAGAAAGTGGCAATGACCTTAGTAACTAACTGTGTATTAATCCTTTTCGGTCAACCACAGAGCTGGTTTTCTGTCATATGCTTTCCTTGTTTAACATCCAGGTTTTCAGGGCAGTTGTCTCCTATAATTACCCAAATCAGTATTGTTCTTCCAGCAGGATTTATTGCCTAAAAGACAAATGAATCACTTGGCCTTTATAGCCAATAGACATATTCAGTAAGCATGGTTTAAGTCTTTACGCAGCATTTTCATTAACTTGGCAACCTAATTAATACTTTGGATACTCAGAAGCATAATTACCTTGGCTGAGGTAGGTTTAACCCTTTTCCATATCATTTTCGGATTAAGTGCTTAGCCTTAAAGAAGGAAGTGTGTGTTTCCTTTAGTTGAGAGTTTCTATAATCAAGTTTTGACTTTTTGGTTGCTCAAGCTTTAAGGTTATACAATTATGTCCTGCCATAGGGAAGCAAGATCAGTAGCTACCTCTTATATGTGACAAATTTCAACCTTGAAAACTTTCATCGACTTCCTAATTGCTTGAATAAGGCGACTATTAATTTTACTACTAAATAAAACAAATTTCATGATGGCATCTAGAAATTTGTCTCAGAACAGAAAATATCTGTAATGAAACATGACGCTATAGAAAACTATAGAAATCCCATGAAAATTCTTTCCGTTAAACAATTTCATAATGGGACAGTATTATTCTCTTATATATATATATACATATATATACACACACACACACACACACACACACACACACACACACACACACACAGATACGGGTACCTATCTATTTGCGTGCATATCAAAAATTGAAAGTAACTGGAGATTGCTAGTCTTTCACAAGTTCTAATTTTCCGCAGCAGGTATTCAAAGCCTTAAGCATAAACATATAATAAAAAAATGATGACAGAAAGAAAAATTAGGGGCATTACCAGATTGACGCAACCTCTGGCAGCAATCGCTCTCCACCAAAGCCAAAGCTTTTCTAATGCCCACAAATCCTTCCTCTATCAAATCTCCAGTATCCTCTGCATCAAGTATTTAATAGTTTATTAACTAGCAGGTGCATGTCATTAAAACCCAGATTTTCAAAAAATGACAAACTAAACACAGATTTTCGGACACTGGCTAAAGTTAAAAAGAAAAGAGACTCTCCAACAATGGCTTCAACTACAGATTTTCAAGCAAACACAATAAACAAAAAGGAAAAGAAAAAAAAAAAAAAAAAAAGAAAGAAAGAAAAAAGAAAACGAAAGTAAGCTTACCAGCAGTCGCCGTCTAATTCAGATGCCTAAAGTAAAAGATTACAGGAATTAAGATGGAAAGAGAATGAAAGAAGGAGAACGAGAGACAGCGAGAGCGAAGGAACAAGACAGAGAGCGAGAGCTAGAGCGAATGAACGAGAGAGAGAGTGTGAAGTAGGGATTTCAGATTTGACGAATTGGGAATGGTTAAAGCCTTAAAGAAGGCGAAGTTCTCTGAGTCGTTTCAAAATGTTTTACTCATTAATTCTATTTAAATTGCTTAATTAACATATTTCAATTACCTATGAATTTTCATTTTAATTAATATTTTGGAAATTTTTTTATTCCATAAGCTAAATTAATGTAAGCAAACTTTATACTAATTTTTTTTCTTTTACAAAAGTAACAAACCAAATGAAAAGATCATTAAAAAATAAAAAATACAATTAAAATAACTTCATATTAATTGTAATTGTAATTAAAAAAAGAAAAATATCATTAGTAAATGATATTAAAAGTAATTTCCTTTAATTAAAAAATCAATTCTAACTAAGTAAATCAAAGTTTTAGAATTATGTCACATCATCCAATTAATTAATTATATGAGTTTTGTACATTTATACAGATAGATAAAGATAGAGTTTTCAATGCAATATTAGATTAAAATATTTAAATTTTTAGTCCAATTTTTATTTTAAAATTTATATTCAATGGGTAATAAATAATTTTAAATAAATAATAATAATTTTTCGTTCAGAAAAAATACAAAATAAAATATGGCGATTCTAACATTCATTTATACTCCGTTTCTAAAGTTAGATAGACATTTGAGTCCATTTTTTTTTTTCCAATCCATTTCTAATTAGAAATAGATACGTCCAGTGCTAAAAGTTGATTGTTATTCAATGATGTTCTTGTAGCGGCTAGAGATAATATTTCCTATTGCAAGTTATTTTTATTTGAAGTGATTATTTTAATTAATTGCTTTTATTTTTGTTGATTATTAAGAAATGTGTGATTATCTAAGAATTCTCATAAAGAGGCTAGAGATAATATTCTCTATTTTTATTTAATTTTATTTATTATTTTATGGATGAATATTATTGATTTTCCTTATACTATTTCTTTATGCATCTCTATATGCCATGTATTATATTAATGAAAGTTGTTTTCTTTGAAGCTTGTTTTAATTTTGAGCCTATCAATTAATTACTTTAAAACGAAAATTTAGTTCCCAAATCCTCTTTGGTTTAAGATTCTAGTGCACTTTTTCATTGGACAAATATTTTTCTTGAAGTCAAATTGGGATTTTTCCTTAAGTTTTTCTTGAATAATTAAATCTAAGGTGACAATTTTTTTCTGAAAGCAACATCAAATTAAACAAGTTCTTTTTTTCATATAGTTTTAGTCCAAATTAGCATTTCAATTTCCTTAATTAAAATGGTGCTAGGGTGAGAACTCACAAGCTGTCATTGAGGATTCTTTGAAGAATTTATTATTTGCATTAGAGGATGACCAATTTGTTGTTTGTGCTAAAGAAGCTAAAATGTGATCTTATTATTTTTGTATGATGTTTAATGCTAACAATCCTAAAACCACCCAAGTGGTTCATCTAATTGTCCTTTTAAGAAATCAAGAGCAACCCACTCTTCTTATCTTTCAAATTTTCCTAGTGCTCCGACTTTATTAGCTTTTATTGCCCATGCTCCTCAGACATATGTTGGTGATTCAACCTCTACAATCCGATGTTTGATCATACTTCATAAGTTTGATCCACTAGATCTCATACTTCTTTGATTAAGAAATTATCCTCAACTCCTCATTCTAAAGGACCATTTCAAGACATTCCTTTAGCCACGTCCTCTTCTGGCTTAAAACCAATTAGCTTATGAGTCAAATGATTTGCTTCATGCTGCAAGAATCCTCCCTCGGTACATGATGCTCCCATTCTTCTAACCATCCTGTTAGGGGGTAAGTTTCATTTACTTCATGTTATCCTTTTACAGCTTTAACTTTCTCCCTTCCTAACCGATTTTCCTAACATTGATGATTATAAGGCCTATTTTCAATCTGTGATATCATTGTTGCTCAGTTAGAACCAGGAGAATCATTGGTCATACCCCCTTTGACCTCTATGGCCATTGATCAAACCTCAATTGAGACCCAAGTGAAACATGCCCTAAATCACATTCACTAGACACTCGAACATGGGAGTGAAATTTTCATAAATTTTTTAAGCTTTTCAATTTATTCATTAAGAGCCTAAATATTATGATTCTTCATGAAGAGGTGTCCTTGTAAATCATTCTAGTATGGCTGCTATGAAAGAATTGACCGCAAAATATAAGATCTTTAGATGGATTTTTGCGGGCCTTAGCCATAAAGAAGATGCATAAGCCTTTATCTCGTTCATGTTTAAGAAGGCAGAAAACAATCAAGTGATGAGAAAAAAATTGCATTAGCTAAGATCACCAGGCTTAAGTCCGAGTTACACAACTAAAGGGCCAGGGAATCCATTTTAACAGATACAGTAACTTCCTTGTGGAAATAAGTGCACGCCAGCTAAAAGAACATTCAACTCTAGTCATCTGCCATTTCAGTAGATGAGAAGGAATAAAAAGAGGTTGGTCGAGAAGAAGGAAGCAACGTGTCAGACCTTTTTTTGACTTAAGTTCTCATTTATTTTAATTTCTAAAATGTTCCAAATATCATGAATTATCCTGTTGTCCTCTTTGATTAATAAGAGATTTTCTCCATTATTTTGGTCGTCGTTCTCATATATTTCCTTGGAAGTAATATAGTTATTAGTATAAATCTTTTTATGATTGTTGGCTCAATGTTAATTTTATCTCTAGATTTTGATAATTATATAAACTAAATAAATTTATATATTATTTTTATGCTAAAGTTATTTTATGCAAAAATTATAGTTGAAGAAAATATGTTCCTACTTCTAAGATCTTTATTTGAAGACCATGAAGTTTATTGAAGAATTATTTTTTGTCAGTATTATATTAAGTCTTAGAAAATTAATGTAAGATTGAGAGTAAATAATATTATAAGCACAAATCTTTTTTTTTTCTCTCAGAAATTATTTTTAAATGATTTTGTATAAAGAAATTGAAAGAAGATTGCGCAATATGATTTTCTCTACGTTTTCCCACTTAAAACATTTTTGGAGTAAAAGCTTTTGTGGCTATTAAATGTGTTTTTGAAAAGCTATTCTGATTTTGATACTGATACAACTGTTCTATTTCTGACACAGCCTGTTTTATTTTTAATCTTAAATGTAACACAATTTTTAATGCAAAAACTCTCCATATTTAAAGCTGGCGTGTGTGTGAATTAGACTAAACTGACAAATCTCTTAAATGCACTCCATGTGCTGCCACTTTTAGATAAATATGTCAGAAATATTTAATGACTTTATTTCCAACATTAATTAAAGCAAAATTATCATTTTTCTGTAAAAACTCTCATCTCTCTCATAACTAATGTTGGACAAGAGTGAATGAGCCATTGTTCATACTTTTAAAATCTCTCTCAACTCTCTCTCTTCAACCCCTTTCATTTCTTTCATCTTTATTCTTCAAGAGATATTTTACAAGTGAAAAGAAATTCAATTTCAACTCTTTCTGAAGAATAAATTTGCGTTTCTATTTGTGTTTTTTATTCTTCTCGTGCTTATAATTGCATTTCTCTCTTTTCATATAGATTGTTATAATCTGTTGTGGATTAGAGAACTTTAAATGAAATATATTCATGTAATAGCTTAGTTTAGAAGTTATGGTGAAATAGGTTATCAAGCGACCTTCTTATTGTGTGAGATTCTAATGTCTTAATATGAGTTTTCTATTCTTTGAAAAATAGAAAAGGGAAGAGGTTAGCTAGAACCTGTGTAATCTAGTGGGTTAAGGTTAGATTTAGGTGTTAAATCTATTTTCTTATAATTGTTAGTTTGTCTCTTACCTTTAAAAAGAGATAACATAGTGGATGATCTCAAGATGCGTCTTGGGGAGTGGATGTAGGTGAGTTAGTGCCGAACCACTATAAATCTTTGTATTTATCTTCTTTTATTTTCTAAAATTCTGCTTGTTTATATTCTGTTTACACAAATATTAATATTTTCAAAAATGCAAAGTTGTTTAAGTCTCTGTTTCTAAATGTGAATAAGTTTTATCTTTGTGGAACATTAGAACTCTGGATTTTTATATTGTGATTATACTAAATTTTAATCTGTCCTTCTATATTCAGTATAGTTCACAATCTGAATTATAATCAATTTTCTAATCTTATAGAAGCTTTATGAAGTAGTTAAACGTAGTAACTATTATTTATAGTCCTTTTAATCTCGTAGTAGCTTTGTGAAACAGTTCTAAACGTGATAATTTCATTTCTTATCTTTGTGGAACATTAGAACTCTGGATTTTTATATTGTGATTATACCAAAATTTAATCTATCCTTCTATATTTAGTATAGTTCACAATCTGAATTATAATCAATTTTCTAATCTTATAGAAGCTTTATGAAGTAGTTAAACGCAGTAACTATTATTCGTAGAGTCTTTTTAATCTCGTAGTAGTTTTGTGAAATAGTTCTAAACGTGATAACTTCGCTTCACAAAGATGCTCTAATCTTGTAGAAGGCTTGTGAACCAGTTCTAAAATCAATTGCTTTCTTTTATAGAGTTGTTCTAGTCCTGCAATTTTATTGTGAGGAAGTTCTAAACAAGATAACTTTCTCTCACTAATACTTTCTAATTTCGCTGCAATAAAATTTTGATTTGGCGTTTTAAAAGTAAAATTTTTAAAAAATCCAATTCACGCCCCTCTTGGATTGTGCCATATATAAACGGGACCCACAATGATTGTAACAATTTAAAATCATAGCCTTATGTTGTAATCACTCACTTACATATATTGACCAAACTTCTAGGTACTCTAATCTAGAGGTCTACTATAATATTGCCCTCAAATGTGAACTGGGGTCAGTTGTTATCGTACTAAATATTTTGTCTATAATTCGACATCTTTAACTGTCTTCTTCTAAGCATAAAATAGGGTTACCATTGCAATAATCTCACCTAGATGAGTTGTGACCATTATTCGGCCGCATTCCTATTGATTTTGAAAAGAAACTACTTTCATGGCTTCAGTGACCATCCATTTTAATTTCAGTCGATCTATGATAGTCCTCTTCGCCTCGTGATAAGCAAGAGTTGCCCATAAGGTCAACTATCTATGGGTGGTTGAATTGCTCAAGGTTCAAGTTTTTATAAGCCTTAATTCTTAACCTTTGTAATCCTAAATAATCAGTATTTGGTTCTATTCGGCTATTCACTTCTTGATCATAGGATGCATACCCTTAAGTGTAGACCACATCCTCAAATAAATCACTTGCAAAATGATAATGTATAATGCTTTTTAGGTCAATTTTGTCCCAGTTGTCATAACCTATCCATTCTACTACAATATTCCTTAAAAGCATCTTCTCATAAGTTATCCCAGTTTCTTCCACAACCGGCTGAAAGGCTCTCTCAAATATCTTAGCACAAATCGTCGGATATATTGTTTTGTATGTTCTAAAGGTTGAGTCTTCAATTGGGCAGATGAAATTATCTAACCCTGAGTATATCAAATTATCGATCAATTTCATCAGCGTTTTGATATTTTAATAAAATTTTAACAGGTTTCACAAAATGTGTTAGAAAAGCTATTGAACCTAAAATTATGAATTTGTTAGGTCTACATCTATTACGAGTGCCTTAGAATAGTTGGATAAATAGGATAGGGCTGTTTAGTCTAAAAGAAATGGATAGAATAACAAGAGTTCAAAATAGGGAAAGTAAAGATGAGAAAGATATGAGAGAAATATAAAAAATTAGGGATTGGAAAAGAAAGAGGGACATAAGGCAACTGGAATGCAATTAAGCAATTTGGTTTGTTTATATAGATTCGCTTGTCATTTATAGTACTAATTTATCCTATTTATAGGGATTCTAAAAGTACCCTCCAAATAAGATGCAACTTTTAGAAAATATATACAAAAATCCAAAAATATCCTAAAATTATGTGCAAAATTTACAATTTATGAGTTTTAGGCCTAAATAATGATCCTCTTAGCAATGTCTTTATATAATGATCTTTTCAAATTTTGCTAATTTAGGGATTTAGTTTGGGTCTAATTTTTGGACGGGTGTCAACAAATATAATCTATAAACTTCGTCACATTTATTGAAAATCAAGTTTGGTGGAGTCACATAAGATACAATCAATAATATTTCATTAGATTTTAGCTCTTTCTATGCATTCCATAAAAAAATTCCATAAAAAGATGAAAAATATCTAGTAATTCAACCCAAATAATATCTTTAACCTGTACCATAATTTCTTTTATCTTTATCCATGGCCTCTTTCTCACTTCTCTATGCTCATTTGTGTGGACACTAATAATTTTTTGGTGGCCGTCATCTATGCGTTTTATTATTTTTTACTCTGGTCAATTATAAAATTGAAGTTTTAGAGTTTTTTTTCCTTTTGCTTTTGGAAGAAGATATAATTTACCCCTTATATCTGGGCTAAAAACCCAATTTATCCATTTTTGACATTTTTTAAAAAAACCCATCACCTTGCTATCAAAGTACAAACTACCCATTTTCTTTATCAGCGTTCGTCTCATTCCAATAGACCTAAAATAGAGTGAGTTTAATTTAACTCATTCCAATAGACCTAAAATAGAGTGAGTTTCATTTAACGAGGCCATCTAGTTTTCCTTTAGCATTTTCCCTTTACCCCATAATCAACAAATTGTTGTTGAAACATGCAATTACTCTTCATTTCATGCCAATAATAAGACCTAGCCTTCAAAATGATAGTGAAACCAATAAAATACATAAAACTAATAAAACTAATTTCAATTTTTTAACAATACCCATAACTCTAACTGTAATCTCCACTTCTATGCGATGAAACTTGTCCTTGATAGAATGGCAACGAAAACTGGGTATAAAAGAAAAAACCCAGAAAAAAGCATTAATAGAAACCTTAACCACAAACTAGCTTAAACAATGGTGTAAACACTATCTTGCTTATTGTTAATCCCTGCATTTTGCTAATAATTTGCTTAATGGCTCAATTTCTCAAGAAATAACCAAAGAGAATACGAATAAAAGGATAAACTCATCGTAAAACTTGTTTGAATTAGCGTAAACTCCAGTAAGGGCATCGATTTTGTGAAGGATAATAACGCATAGGACAAGTGATTGGAAGGTGAAAGAGAGTATGGTTGTGGTGACGAAATCAAAGATGGTGGCGAGATAAACAAAATTGATGGAGGAGGAAAATTTTGATTTTTAAGGATTTGATCTTTTTTCCAAACTTAACGTTGCACTTAAAAAAAATCAATATTAATTTTTTAATCAAAGTTGATCAATATAACATTAAAGGCTTTTTCTCCAATGATGTTGGAACTTCAACGTCATCTCAGTTGATTTTAAGAGCACGATTGGGTCCTAACCATCCTAGGTTATATAAGCATTGGACACTTGATTGAAAATTTTATATGATTTAGAGTCTTAACTAAAAAAAATATTTTCATGCATCGAAATATAAAAATCCTATTATAAATGACACATCAATAACATTAACGATTAAAAAGATATATAAATGATCGGCTAAAGGGTTGTGCGCATGTTAAAAAAGAAGTTATTTCTATTTTCTATTGGAGAAATAAGCTCACGAAAAAAAAGATTATGCTATTAATTAGCATAGTATTTCTAATTCGATAAGGCTAAATTTGCCCACTAAAAGAGCAATATGCAATTTGTTGAAAAACCAACTTTTACATTTTATCCCTTGAATTTACACTAGAAAAATACAGTGTTTAATTTTTTACCCAAAAAATAAAATATTTAATGTAAATCAAATAAAATTAAAAAAATTAAATATTTGATCTAAATCAAATGAAAAATGATAAATAGTTTTTTAACCAAATATTTTTCTAATTCTATAATTTTCTAATTTAAATATTTTATTTAATTGTTTTTTTCAATCAAGGATAAAATACTATAACTTTTTTATAATTATAGTTATATTCTTAAATAATTTTTTATTTTTCTTATTTTAAACCCTGAAATAATTTTTATTAATATAGGATATAAAAGGGCTTTCATTTTTTTAGCAGAGTTTTTTTTCTTTCTAATTATTAGCATTTTAGAAAAGCTCGTATAAAAGAATTACAAATTATCTCCAATTGCCGTAATGGTATAGCCACGTAAATATTGGATACTTGATTAAAAAATTTTATGTGATTCAAATACTTAATTGTCAATGATTTTCCTTTTAGGTAGCAAAATGGAAAATTTTAAAACTTTAAATACCAAATTTACAATAAGTACATAAATAAGTATTCACAAGGAAACCATTATTTAACAGATTAATAAGTATATAAGACTATGCTATAAATTAGAAGAATATTTTTTATTATTAGCATTTTAAACAAAAGAATTTTTTTGTCTAAATATAAAAAAGTAAATTATAATATATGATTTATATAATAGAATGTATATCCATTAACAATTCTGCTTTGTTTGTTTTGGAAGAATAACTTGCATAGAAAATATTTTCTAGATTTTTAGATGTTTGTAATGCTGAAGAAAATTAATTAATCGAAAATATTTTTCCAGTAAAAAAAAAACTACTAATTTTTAATGAAAATGACTTTTCATGTTCAAAAAAGAAAAATATCTTCTAAATATTAGCAAACTTAAGCATAAACCATACAAAATGCCCTGAAGTTTGCGAGTTATAACAATCACACCATATTTTGAACTTAAATCATCAGACATTCCAATTTTAAACCTTTGTAAAAATCACAAATCCAGTTAAAATTGACATTAAAATATAATAAATGTGGAACCCACGTGGGACCCACTATGGTGAACTAACCCAACTTAGGTTCTCTCGTCCAAAGCGCACTGTTTTGCTATCAATCCTAATTCACATAAAACCCATCTTCTTGAATGATCTTTCACCTCCCTGAAATTCTTCTCTCTATCGCGCTTCATCTCTGCCTCTCCCCCATGAGTCTTTCCTCCATTAAAAGTGATTCTTCTCCTCTTTTTTATTGAATGCGAGATTATTTGAATGTGGGGTTGTATTGTTGGAAATTGATTGCTATTTTCGTTTATAGTTAACCTAAGATTCAATTGTGTAACATTGAGGATGGATAGGGGAGCTGTTAAAATTAGAGAGGTTTCTGTGGTTTCAATGATAAACGACTCAAGTGCAGTTTGTCGTTATAATGAACCAACTCATTTCTACACATCATGGAGTCAAGCAAATCGAAGATTCTATTGTTGCCCAATATGGAAGGATAGGGAGAATGATTGCAAATTTTTTCTTTGGTATGACAATGAGTATCTGCCTAGGGTTATTCAAGTGATGAATGTTATTTATGGTAGGTTAGATGTTTTGAAGTTTGAGATAAAGAGATGGAGGAGCAAAAAATGAATCTGGAAATTCTACTACACTCAATTGAGGAAAAACTCTTAAGAAAGAAAGATACAATGAAAGGAATGAAGTTAGAAGTGGAAGCTTTATTGGTAGAGAATAGAAGATTATCTACATGCATTCAAGAAAGAGTAGAGAGGGATCAGATGTTTTTTAAGGCAGTTATCTGTGCATTTGTTATGATAACTATCGTGTTTTTATGTTTTAACTTTTTAAACGACTATGATGTTGTATCTTGCTTCATATTAATGCAAAAGTTTATTTTCCAAAATCTGAGTTTGCTTCATGTTATTATATTGAATAAGCATCTGTATGAAATAAATTTTAGTAGAAAATATAATATATTACCTAAAAAGTTGCAACATTACAAAGTCATAAAATCATGGATGTTAGTTATCAATCCTACTATTGATAACTTGATATCCACCAAATATTAACCCCTTTATATGTATGAATTGTTTCTAATCTATCCAATTTCTAATCTATCCTTGTATAGCAAAGCCAAATACACTATAACTGTATTGTCATCCCACTGAAAGTGCACAAATAATATCTTCAAGCTTCATATTGGTTATCAATTGACTTGAATAAAAAGTGTCATAATGTCAACTGTATTCACAAAATATTGCTGCAAATGGATACCTCCTTTTGATCATCGTTCTTGCTGGGTTGGCATAGGTGGTTGGCTTAGCCAGGTTGTTGTTATTTCTTCTTGTTGAGAATCCAACAGAGCACTTGTTGATTCATTCTTTTTCTTTCTTGGTTTATATTTGCGATATCCTAATTTTTAAATAAAATATTATATTCTAAATATTGTGTGAATTAAGTAAATAAATAATAAATGAGTATTTTACAAAATATAAAACTAATTTAAAACATTATTAAAATACAAGAAAATAAGATTTGTAAGGAATATAGGAGATCCTAAAACTATTAGATGTGTAATAATATAAATGTATATATACATATATCTTAATACGAAAATTCAAGAATTTAAATGAATAAAACTCTAAATCAAATAAGTTTAAGTAATAAAAATATGAAATGACAAAAAATGGCACATAGACTACTACTTAACCAAAGTGACTAAATGGAATAAAAGGAAAATTTCATTCATACAAGTGATAGCTTAATATTTGCACAACACATTACATAATTCATCCTTCTAAATTATGAAAATAAGTGTACTGAATAAGTAATTGTCTTGTCATCTGTTCATATTTTCATTTCAGACGTAACTTTCCCATTTCATTTTCTTTTCTCCATTATTTGTTAGAAGATAGCAAATAATGCAATCTATAATTAATGAAAGGGAGACATGTGTATTTAAGAAGAGATTATATTTTCATTTATTCACACCTTCATTCATATTTGATTTTCTCCATTTCACATTAATTTATTCCTTTCACATTTTTCTTTCAATCAATCTACCAATTGCTAAAAATCAATCATTATAAAATACTAAGTAAATCATCATCTAAATTAAGAAAAAGAAAGACAAGTGTATTAAAGAAAATACTATAATTTCTTTATTTCACATCTTCATTTTACACTTAATGTTCCCATTTTATTTATTTCTCTATAAATACCCTATTTCTCTAAAATCATTTACCACAAAATATTAGAAATATACAAGTGTTCTAAGGAGGGATTAAACCAACAAGTGATAGGAAGGAGGAGAAAATAATAAGGAAACAAAGAAAGGTATGAAATCCAAAAATTCTATCTTAGATTTTAAATTATATTTCACAAGTTTTAATCTTTATTTTGATGAATTAAAATTTATAATTTATCTTTATAACCTATTAAGTAACCGTTCAATATGTAGAATTTATTTTGGATAAGAAGTAATTAAACATGTAAAAGCTAGAAAAATTTTATTATTTTCCAAATTGTCCTAATGAGACTGTTTAAATTCAACTACTATATTTTGTTCAATTAAATATGTAAATGAATTTTAAAAATATGAAATTTTTCAGAAAGATAGCCTAAAATGTTAGTAAGGTTGTGTTAGAAGAAAAAGTCTAAATAATGAAGAAAATTGAAAATATTAATAGAATGAAGGAGACTACTCAGTATTTTAAAGCTGAAAATTTTGATTCAGTAATTAATTTATTTAAATAGGTTAATAAACTCCAAAATTCATGAAATTTAATATGGGAGTACCTTGAGATGTTAAGAACTACTTGATAAAATTTCAGAATAAATGGATATGAGAAGATAAATATTTAATTAAATAAACACATATTGTTCATGTGCAGAAAATTCTGTTTTTCATTAGATTTGCACTAAATTGAGAATATTAAAATATGAGTGAATTATCTATGAATATGAGTATATAGTAAACATAAAGCTTAATATGTATAATTTCTATCCCTAAAAATTCATATTTTGAATTTAATAAATAAAAATATTAAGGAACCTTGAATGTTAATAAAGAACTAGAAACAAACTAAAAGTCAAATATATGTTCAAATGTGAATATAGGTCGAGGATTACTACGAAATCATTTTGAAATATTAAGTGACCAAGAGGAATCAAATTCTCATTTTTAAGGTGAGTTATATTGTCTACCATTTCTTTATTGTATTGGAACCTTTGATCAAATACATACCATTGTTGGTATTGAAACTATTTGTTTGTTGCAATATTGAAATTATGAATTTTGAAACCTATGTGGCCTCTATGCCTATTTTGTTTGTACCAAGTCATTTGTTAGCCAATATGACATAATCTCAGTCTTGATGGGGGCTAAACCATCAAGCTATGTGCACATAAAAATTTGTGAAAAAGGGGAGAAGTTACTGCCCTAATATGCGAAATGTGTGATAGCACTAGAATATACATATTGATATGTTTTATTCAGTGTTATATATGTGATTATTTGTCATATTAGTGATATCTCATTTGTAACATTGATCCAAATATCGTGAATCCCTATTGATATTTCATTTGTGATATTGATATGATTATTATGAAACCCTTTTGATATCTCATTTGTGATATTGATCCGATTACTATGAATCTTTTCATACAAATTTATTTTTTATGAGCTAATAATAGTACTACCATCTGGTATTGCTATAAATGTTGAACCTTGAAATGCTTATCCATTGTACTCACTACCTATATGATACAATAATGTCATTGAATTGACGACTCATTCAAGCGTCTGTGGTTTCAGGTAAAGGTGATCCTGGTCAGTCAGCTTCTTGATTCCTTCTTCCAATAAGAAGCCTGTGATCAATGTAAATATTATTATTAAATTACTAAAACTCTAATTGCTCCATAGTATCTTTGTGGATGATATTAGTGTTAGATGTGTGTAAGCATTATTGTAACATTGTTGAGAGAATAATATGTGTCTATATAGAATGTGAGGAAGAATATTCTCAGTGATTTTGGGAATTTAATAAATAATTCATTGTGGCCTACTTAAGCAAATATCCAAGATAAGTAATGTATGTATTGTGAGTTTTACGAGGTGCTCGGTGGCCTTAAGCCTACCTAGAACCTAAGACCGTTGCACCACAAAAATTTGGGGTGTGATAGTATTTCTTCCTTGCTGTAAACTGTGTTGCTGCTTTTCCATTAACAAACTTAACACTTGTATCCACTTGGCATCTGTAGAAAATGAAAAACCAACAGCCCTCAACAATAGTAACAAAACTTAAAATCAACAACCAACACTCACAAAAACAGTTGCCATTTTCATCCAAACTCAGCAAAAAACTAGAAATTCATTCAAAAAACATAGCCTCATCTAACAATTATGCAAACTCAATATTCATCAATATAAGGCCAATGGACAACACTCCAAAAAGCAATTGCTATTGTCATCCAAACTCTGTAAAAAGTCAAAAATTCATTCAAAAAACATAACTTCATCTAACAATGATGTAAACTCAATATTCATCAACATAAAAGCAACAACTAGCACTCCAAAAAGCAACTGCCATTGTCATCCAAACTCAGCAAACAATAAGAAATTCATTCAAAAAAAATGGCCTGACCTAACAATTATTTGGACTCAATATTCATCAATATAAGACCAACAAAGTTAGCAAAACATGAAAAAAAATAGCAAAAAATTCATACTCTTGCATAAACTCATCTAGATTCAACAAAAAATATAACTCCATAACCCTTTCCGATCTGCTGCATGTCCTTTCTAATAACAGAACTAGTATCATCATCATGTGCATTACATGATTCAGGTTTTTGTGAATTCTTTTTAGGCCTTCCAATCTTCCCTTGCTACACAATACATTGAATAAATGAACAAAATTAAGCAGTTCATTATTCCAAAAAGAAACTGCAAAAAGTGACATAAAATTTAGCATTAAAACTAGTTACAACTTTAAGGGCTCATAGAGTAGGTGGCTGTTCACTCTTCGGATAGCCTCTTTTGTTGTGTCTATACTCCAAGTGGTGTTGACACTGCAACTAAGCTCCATGTTTAGTCATCTTGCTAGAGCCTGACTTTCTAGGTTCATCATCAACTGACTTAATCCTTACAGTTTTTGTTCTTCTTGGTTTTTTCTTGTACTCTGGTGGAATGATGGGAGCCTCACCAATAGTAGGCCACATGTTTTCACCATTCAAAGGAAAAAACCATATTGGTACATCTTCATGTAACTTTCTTTCTTTAGGTAGTTATTAATGTAGTCCACTACTTCATGCCTCATGTAGTGTATGCATGAAATTGAGTGACTACTTAGGACAGTAGAGAGTTGCCATGATCGAAATGAGAATTTTCACTATCCTTACCTAAAATACATCATCATTAGAAGGACTTGGTACATATGAAGAAGTTCTCAACTTGTTAACTTCTGTTTTATTTCTTATTCTTGGTCCAATATCATCTCTTAATTTTCTCACTTATGATTTATTAAAGTAGTCATTAAAGATGTTTTGATCTTTTCTAGCATCATGATCAAATGCGTTGTTCTTGCTTCAACTATATAGCCATCAAAGGTTTCTGCAACTTTACTTGTTACATTAGATTCTTTGGATAAGTAGACAAAAAGGCCCTAAAAAACTTGGCCTTATTTGTCTTTAGGAAATTCTCAGCTGGTTCAGCATCAAGATCTTACAATGCTTGAAGTTTTGAATAAAATTCAGCATCACAAGTTGAGTACAAAATTGCCCAAAAGCATTGCTTATAGCCTTCTCCTCTGTGCTTTTTCTTTCAATTTGCATGGATGTGGACTGCTCAGTTCATATGCTCCACATATGGAACAAGCTCTCTTATGGCATTCTCCAATCTCTTACAAAAAAATCAAAATGCATAAATTATAATTGAATATACTAAAATGGATATGAATTTTACACAAAATAAAATGTACATAGCATTTTACCTTTTGTTGATCACTGACAATAGTCAGTCCAAGACCATCTATTACTTCTAGGTTCTCAAAAAGCAACTTTAGGAACCAAGTCCAACTACCCTCTTTCTCCCTTTTCACAACAACCCAAGCAACTAGATACATTTGATCATTAGCATTTTTGGCAATTACATTAAGTAATTGCCCCCCTAGCATTTTAAGAAAAAATTATGGACAAATAAACATGGTCTACACCCTCTTTGTAACCTTTTTTGCAAAGTTGAGAATCCAATATATAGCCTTAGAAAAATATTTGGGCCCCTTCTTCCATTCTCTTCACATAGGAGAATAAATCTCCCCTCTTTATCAACTCTTCTAAGCTCTGCTATATAAGATCAGAGTTTCTTATAGTGTGCCTCTAGAGTCCCTATTAGGTTTGCCATTGCTATAACCCTTGCATTTTAAAACAGTTGTCTATTCACAACAATGACATATTTATCCTTCATGTGAGCAATCATCTTATCCGCACCAAAAAAGGATCTCTTCTCGTTTTACTAAGAATTCCTTTGCAAGAAAGTCAGATGTAGCTTGTCTATTCGTAAGTGACCTAAAACACATGTATTCATCTTGATAGGTCCTTATCACCCATGACTTGTCCTTACCTCAAGTACTTACATATAGTCTCTAAGGATAAGTTTCATAACATCTAGAATCAACTTTTATCATTTCATTTTTCCTCCACTTGATATTGAAACCATTATGCAAAGAAAATTTCTTCATAGCCATCATGAGTTTCTCCTTTGAAGCAAAGAACTAGCCAATAGAAAACTGCAGCTTCTTATGATCACATGAAGGATCATAAATATTTTTAATTGGCTGCTTATTATTTCTAACCTATAATTCTCCTTCATCACTGTTATTTAGACTTGAAAGCTCTTCATCAGAAACCATATAATCACTCTCAATATCTGGCAGTTCAACATTAGATGGTACGGGCTCATCCATAACTTCAAGCCCTATTGCAGGGACTTTATTAGTAGCATGCACATCATTCTCAACAGCAAAAGCTCCCTCTAAGCCTAACCCAAGTCCATTGTCTGTGACAATGTTCTTCAATTTCAGTTTATTCTCCTTAGCTGTGACAACCTCTTCATCATCTGTATTCTCCCTAATCGTGTGTGAATCACTTTCTTCACTCTCTCCTGCAATGTCAATCTCCATCTCAACATATTCAACAACATTTTCTACCTCTAGGCAATTGTCGACATCCCTCTCAATGATTTCAAGTTCCACATTATTCTCAACAAACATAGCCTCTACATTATTCTTAACAATTTTGGATTTCACATCATTCATAATATTTTCTGCCTCTACAACAATTGCATCCTCTTTTGAGCCCCTCCCAAGTGTCATGGGAAAGATCCGAAGGATGAAGTCTAACCAGACGGGCCCATTAGTCGATTTGTCATCGAAACAGGGTGGAACTCCCCTACAGTTCCTTTTTTATTTGATTACCTGGTTTGATTACCATTTTTATCAGTTTCATGGCTTAGTTTAGCACTTTTAAGTGATATCGGGTTGGATTTTTGGAGCGCTTTGACTGTATGTGGTGTGTTGGAGTTGCACCTTAATTTGTTTTTTTTTTAGGGAAAATATAAGGTAAAAACCCTACGATTAACTCATTTAGTGTGCCATAATGGATAAAATGCACTAGTCATTAAGTTTGGGGGCTGGGTTTTTGGCTTGTTTGTGTATGAATCAATAATTTAGGTCTAATTGAGAAATCAAAAGGCAATATTTTTGCATGAATGTCAATTTATCGATGTATGAACATACTAATAATGCATGATAATATTTGAAATATAGTGCATTAAAATTAATAATTAAAAAGGTGTGTAATTCAGAGGAAAGCCTAATTGTAGCCTCGTTTATCTAGGATTCTAGGTCGTATGACACATCCTCCTAAGTCACGATCGGTCAATTTGGTCAAGGCATGCTACCTATGCTGAAATCCATAGGTATGCCTTCATACCTCGTTTGTATGAGGATTAGGGCACACGAAGTTCTACCATCAATTAAGAAAATATGTTTTTTAAGGTGCCACTCGAGAAGTGGGCTTATAGGTGTGCCAGGCAAACTAGACTTAGTTGAAAACTGGCTTTATCGATTTTGCAGGACGAATCGGGCTTAATTTGCTGGATGGACCAAACTTTATAGTTGACAAAGTTTTTAGTTTAGTTATTATACCCTACATCAAGTCGACATCAAGAGGTTGGCTTGTGCATGCATGCAGCTTCGGAGTTCCTCGGTTCGCCTTCTTAATCAAAGAGATCGAGTCTTGCTCTAAAATATTGCTAAGGAAGAGCACGAGTACCCTAATATAGTCTTTAATATTGTTAATTAATGTATAATTAATTAATTCTTGACTTAATTAATAATAAATTGATAACTAGTAGCATTAGTCTAAGGAAGAACAAAGTGTGATTGAACGTCGAAAAGATTAGCATTTAAGAACCAAGTTTGGTTCTTGCCTAACTAAGGAAGATGAGCGAAAATTGGACTTCATGGACTTAGAATTGTAAAGGGGAGAGTAAGAGTCATTGATGCTTAAGAAGCACTCAATTAAGCAGCAAGAGGTGAGAAAATAGGAGGGAGGACGTCTTTATAGGTAAAGGGGGTTGCCTGTATGCCCTGGTTGGTACCGGCCACCTTCTCGCCAGTGTCGGCCCTACCACTGGTAGTCTACTTGATAGCCATGGCCAGCACTAGCCAGGGGCTGTCAGGTATTGCTGCCTAGGTTGTTGGCACCAACCGAGGGAATTTACTCCTTTATCCTTTTTGACCCAATTTGAGTCCTTTACGTTTCGAAGGTTCGTTTGAGGCCCAAACAATGCCTGATCAAGCTGATTCTCATGCCATTGGAACCATATCAAAATTCCTAGGGCATGGTGCTTAAGTCATGTTCAACAATTTGCCTTCCCTAAGAGATTAGAGCTAATAAAGACTCGACCTCTTGAATTTTGATTTCAGCACTTCTGAAAAGAATCTTAGTTTGAGAACCATACCTGGAAGATTGTGGCCATGTTCAAAACATCATGTGTGAGTTTTGTTTGATTTTAAGAAAAATTTTTCTAGAGTTAGTCCAGTCCATCTGATTTTTTGGGTACTTTCTATGATTGTCTGTTAGATTGGAAGGTATTATTGTGTTTGGAAATCTGTCACGATCATTCTAGCTAAAACTATGTGACATTTTGAGTTTGGATATGTCCCAAAAGGTCTAATCTTCCAAGTAAGGGTGAATTGAGCATCCTTCACCTTGCATAAATGGAGGAGAGGGCAGTGAAGACTCATTTGCACCACATCTCTTATTCTCTCTCTAAAAGATTGCTTTGTGAAGTTCGATTGAGATGAACCAGCAGCCTAGGCGCACATCTTTAAGCAGGAGTGCTACCCCAAGCTTCATCCTGAAGAATCGGGCCTCTCATATTTTGGTTGTTGGGCAGAGCGCGATATTTATTCTATTAACCTTTCGAATTTTACATTTTTGCAATTTAGTCCCTAATTGCATGCCTTATAGATTCTAGGTCCTATTTGAACAATGATTGTCGCATATGACTCATAGAAGAAGAGGGAATTAGGATGGTGCCTTTGATTACCTTATTAGAAACTGCAATCAAGTCCTTGAATTTTCAAAGAATTGTGTTGTTGCCCCAAAACCTACTTTGCTTAGTCTTCTTATCTTATTTTTATCTCTGATTGAAGAAATAACCTCCTTAGACCCTGTAGGTAGTCTCAATCAAAGTTTGATTATAATTTATTGTTTGGTCCCCGATCTTTAGAAAAATTATTTTTTTGCCCTTATGGCCTATTTTTAGCTCCTATTGAAGCTCTAACCTCCTGCGACCCTATAGATAGTCTCGAAAGGAGTTTGATAGGTCTAGAAACCCTATGATAAATCTAATGACTTTTGTAGTTGGTCTGAAAACCTTGTTATACGTTTAAATACTGCTGTAGTCGGTTTGAAAATCCTATGATAAGACTAAATACATTTGTAGTCAGTCTAAAAGCCCTGTGATAAGTCTAATGACCTCTTTAGTTATTCTGAAAACTCTATTTTTGAATCTGAATACTTCTACAGTCAGTCTAAAAACCCTATGATAATTCTAAAAACTTTTGTGGTTGGTCTAAAAACCTTATTTCTTGTCTGGACTTAGTCTGAGAACCTTGTTAATGGTTTGAATACCTCAGTGCTTAGTTTGGATGCCTTGTTTTGAGTTTAGTCTTGGTCTAAAAACCATATTTTGAGGCTGATTACCGTGTAATTGGTTTAAAAACCCTATTGTCTATCTGAACTCGGTCTTAAAACCCTATTAATGGTCTAAATACCCCAGTACTCGGTCTGGATACCTCGTTTTGACTTTGGTTATTTTGTGATTAGTCTACTTGCTTACTATCTTTCAGCATATTTTGTTAGTTCTATTGCATAGAACTTTTTTGCATTGTTGTGTCCATTTTAGGCGACCATCCATTCTAGAGATGCATTGAAGGATCTGAGTATTGTTCGGCATATCTTTCATAGACATCTAAAGGTTTAGGATCAAGTATCCCCTTCCAGTCTTGACCACTTTGCTATGTTGGAGACTTGTACTGCATATGATGGTTTGTGGAGGGCTTTGGTAGAATGCTGGTGGGATACCATAGACACATTCCACATGCTGGATGGGGAGTGGACAATGACTCCTTTCAAATTTATAGTGTTGAAAGGGATTTATTTTGGTCCTCGATCAGTGGATGTGGACCTTTCCTCACTCGAGCTTGACCACATAGTTGGTTTACTTGGCTTTATGCTAAAGCATGATGTTGATGACTCATACTAGCGCACTGTATTACATGAACAGGTGTTAGATTTGTGTTGTATTAATGAGGGTGAAGTTACTATTGACCAGCTGACTCATGCTTTTATCCTGATGATTTTAGCTTGATCGATCGTCTGTGATTAGGCTGACCATATGGATCTTGGTTTCGTCCGGTCCTTTGTGGACTTAGACAGGATAGGGGAGTATGATTAGGGCAGAGCCTTCATGGCTATGATGTACCAGGATATGAGTGTGTATAGTTGTGGGGACCAGACTAGTTTAAGTGGCACTATAGCCATATGGGAGTTAAGTCGTCTCATCTAACCACCTCTTGGTTTAATATAGCTTATTCTCTGCACTTCACTATAACTAAATCCTCTAATCCTATTCATTATTTCTTCGTACTTCATCCTTGCATTATCTTGAGTGACCCATTTCTCTAAAACCTGAACACCACCATAGTTGATTTTTTTTTTTTTCCTCTTTCCTCATGACACCACCAACCCATATCTCTATGGGAAACCTGTTAAATGCATCCAAAGACAATAATTCAACACTAAAACATAAATATGTTTAATTACAACTAATTTTTATTCGTTTTATACCTACTGAATTCATGACTATCAGCTAATTTTTAATAATAACAATATTATATCTACATGATATTTAATAGCAAAAGAGCAAAAAATATGCCCTTTCTATTTGAGATTCATGGATATTATATTAATCTATTATATCCAACAATAATGTGCAATAAATATTAAACAAATATAAAATCCATTAAAATTTTTTATTCAATATATAGCTTCAGCTCATACTTTGAAAAACATAACTCCATATGGCTTCAATTCACACTTTTAAAAGCATATATAAACTCGTCTACAATGGAAGATAATAAGCTTATTCAAAGTACTAATACTTTAAAAAGTGAATAAATGCTTACTAGTTCACTTTATTCTTCCTCTGAAAATCCCTTCCCATCTCGATTTCACAAGCTCAAATTCTTTAGAATTTTAGAGTCACGCACCATTCTGAGAAGCAATGCCAAGCCACCATTGAAATGGAATAAATGTGTTAGTGGAAGAAGGAGAGGCGAGCAAGAAATTTCAGGGAGGTCGCCAATTTTAAGTTTGAGAATTGAGAGACATAATGGAGATGGGTTCAAAGCTCTTTGAAGCAAAACGATGCGATTTGGATGAGCTAACCTAAGTTGGGTTAGTTCATCCCACATGGATCTCATATGGGTCTACATGGGTCCCACATTTATTATATTTTAATGTCAATTTTGATTAGATTTGTGATTAGGGTGCAATTTGTATAAAGGTTTGAAATTGGGGTATCAAAGGAGGGGTTTAAGTTCAAAATATGATGCAATTATTATCAACTCGTAAACTTCAAGGTATTTCGTATAGTTTATTATAGTCGGCAAACTTATTATAGTCTTATAAATACATATCTTTTATCGATTAATCACTGTTGTCTACCATTATTGCTCATTTGGTCACTAGCGATTGCGACTATCGATCATCATCGTTATTTACATCTACTTATCGTTTGGGCACCAGTAACTGCCCTGTTGGTCATTACTGTCGATCACCAACTATTATTAAAATTTTATTATTTCTTATACATTTTTCTCATGTTTAATAATAAATTTTTAAATATGATCCTTTTATTTTAATATTTTTATAGTTTTATAAGTTAAAAATTTTAATATTTTTTACTAATTTTCAATATTTGAACCAAACAGAAAAAATAAGTTATTTGAAAAATATTTTTCAAGAAAAATGTTAATCTTAGAAAATATTTTTCAAAAGTAAATTATTTTTTTAAGAACAAACAGAGCCTTTATTTGATTATACATATATGTATCCTAAAATTTTTCCACTCCCAATTCGAAAGGAAAAAAGTAAAAAGAAAAACATTACTAACAATCATCGTGTCATATCATCTAAAATAATAATATGATAATAGACATTTTCTATAATACAGAATTAAAAAATTATATATAAGTAGAAAAACTGTCTTTCTGTGACATTTGTCGTGGTAATTTACTATAACATGTAAAGATGAGGTTACTTATAGTTTTCTTTTACTTTTTCCAAATTTCTTTCTTTTCTTTTAGTAGAAAAAGTTTTTTTTTTTAAATCACATATTTAGAAAAAATTATATACCATTATTTTTAAATATACATTTTGCAATTTCTTTTGGAATAAATATTTTTTAAAATTCATAAAAAAATATTTTGTTTCTCTTTATAAATTATTTTTATTTTATTTTAATAATTTTAACTGCATCTGTTTTCTATATAAAAAAATAAACATATCCAATAATTAATGACACATGTTCATGAAAACCAATAGTGCATATGTTTTCCAGTAATGACACATTTACATGTAAACCCGAGTTTAATAAGTTATATTAAGCATTGTACATTCTTTTCTTAGTTAGCTATTTTTCCTTCTCTTTAATATTTTTTCTTTATTGTAATACTCTTGTTTTCTAAATTAAAATTATTATTTTTGTAATATTTTTGAAAGATTTTAAATTCCAATTTCATAAAAAAAAATGAAATATGATTTATAAGATTTATTATATAAAGTTATTGCACCAATTAAAACAATATTTTGAGTTTTAAATTAAATTTATTTTAAAATGTAGTGATAACTCACTATATATATATATATATATATATATATATATATATATATATATACGTGTGCATTTGTATAATTTTATATTCTAAAATAACTATTTTTTATAATAATAAATGTTAAATAATCTTTGAATCACAATTTTTTTAAAAAAAAAATGAATTTAATATAAAAAAATTCTACAGTATTACCCATAATTGAAATTTTGAAAAGCATCCCTTTAAGTGGATTTAATTAAATAATTTAATACCTTTTAAAGAGAGATAATTTAACATATTTTAATTCTTCTAAAAAAAGACATAATTTACTACTTAATTAATAATTTAAGTTAATTACATAGTAAAGGATTGTATTAACTATAATTAAATAACACTTCATTTGTGCACATCCTCATAATTTTAAGTATCTTAAAAAGATCCAACAAAATGCATTATTAAATTTGCACAGTTATTAAAAAAATATTATATATTCTCAATCTAACATATAACTTGTTTTGCAGGTTATTCATTTGAATAGTTTTAAATTTAATGGTTTAGGTGTAGTAATAATAAATCTAATGGTGTAAGAATGGTATGTGTATGGTTAGGGGTGAGCAATTCATGAATTTAATTTAAAATTCAAATCGAATCAAGTAATTTGGTTTGGTTCAGTTAACAATAAATTAATTTTAATTTGGATCAGTTAATTATAAATATTAATTTGATTTTTCGGTCATGGTCCGATTAGATTGAAAAAAACTTTGGGTTAATTTAAGTTAACCAAATTAATATTCAAGATACATATAATTTATTTTATTTTAAATTTCTCTATCAAAACGTTGCATTTTTACTCCATATTAAAGTAAAAGCAAAAATGCAAACTGTATTTATATAGTTTTTATGACAGGTGACAATAATATGATATAATTTTTGAGATCATTGATAAAAACGTCATGTTTAATTGGTTATTAACTGTAATTTTATAACTAAAAGTTTAATGAATTATTCTTTTTAGTTATTTATATTAATTGTTATTTAGATAATTGGATTTAGGTATAACTGTATTTGAAATTTTTATTTGGACACTTGTGACTTATTGGATTAATTAATAAATTTTATTATTTAATTTTTTTATTCTAATACAATTGTCTATAAATTTATAATTATATGAATATAATTATTTTAAGAGTGCAAATTTCAAATTTGGCGACATGAATATATATTGAAAAATTTTGGATTTGAGTATTTTTTCGTAATCGCGGTTTGAATTAACCAACTGAAAATACTAATTCGATTATTCGGACGATTACAGTTTTTTTATAATAAAATCGCGTATTATTTAATTCGATTATTTTAATTTTATATTAAATATGATTTAAATTAGATAAAAATTTATAAAATTTAAATTGAGTTATTCGGTTGATTCGGATTAAGCAATGCTCGCCCCCATATATTGTATATAAAATTACTGTTCTTTACGGTAGTTTAACCCAAAAAAGCAATAATTATAAGTTGCAGACAGAGTATCCTTTTTCACATTCTTGCTTTCGAAAAACTAACAAAATTACCAAAACAACCCCTCAAAATTAGTTCTTACCACATGCTTTTCAAGCAACACATATTAGTACAACACAAAAATTGGGTAATACAGAGAAAAGAAGATTGAAAAAACCAAAAAGAAAAGGAAAAAGACAAAAAAAACCAAATACAATATATACTATGTCGTTTAGATGCGGCATTACATGCAAGAGCAGAGTCACTCAATTATCACCTATCTATAGTAGTCTTGCTTTGGCTTTAGGAACGAAGCTTCACTGCATGTGAAATGTATTAGGCTGCTTAGCTTGTGCAAGCATTTGAACTACTTCTCTCATTGTTGGCCTTTCTACACTTTGTTCTTGAACACATAGCATGGCTACAAAGAACACTTGCATTGCCTCAATTAGTGGAATCTCACTTAGCCTTTGATCCAAGATTTTCACAACCCTTTGTTTGCTCGAGTTGGTTTGAATCTTCGTCCATTGAACAATATCTAGCCCTTCTTCTCCAAAACCACCAACCGGTCTTCGTCCTGTGAGTAACTCTAATAGCACCACGCCAAAACTGTATACATCACTTTTTTCGTCTACTTTTAAAGTGTATGCATACTCTGTAAAAAAAATGGTAAGATAATTATATATTCTAATTTTCAAAGAAAAAATTTATTTAAATTGAATTCGAGACCTTACTTATAGATTAAATAAATGAAATTAAATAACTTTTTAAAAAATATTTTGATTTTATTTTTTTTTAAATATATGGTAAAAAATAGCCTTATTTAAAAAAAAATTTAATTTTATTAGTTTAATTTATAAATAATGTCATGAATCCGATGGAGATAAGATTTTACCTATTTTCAAAACATATTAATATAAAAAATAGAAGCATGAGACATTTTGGTCAAATCTGAAATTGAGTCAATAAAATCTAATATGACAAAAAAAATTATATGATAATAATTCACCTCAAAAGCCTTGTACTGGTAATGACATATATCATATGTGTACGTACTAATAGTGACATATATATGTCACATATGTACATAATTTTTTTTAAAAAAAAGAAAATAAAAAGAGGGTATCAAGGAGCTCTCTATGAACTATTGTTTTATCACAGAAAAAGATAGGTGCAATCCAGTATCCAAGGCAGAGTGAACAACAATTACGTGTGAAAAGGGAAAGCTAACTTGGGTTTTGTGTTTGTATTTTCTGTACCTATTTATATGTAATTCTCATTTCTAGGGTTTAGAAAAAGTGAAGATTAGATCCCAAACAGGATTCTGAAGGTGGTGTGTGCTTGGATTTTTGTGAATTTTGTTATTGCTCTGTTCATGGGTTTAGGTCAAAAAGTTTGCTTGTGATTGGTGTGAATGAGTATATGGCTTTCTGGGTTTCCAAGACATGCATAAAAAGCTCACACCCCACCTTAGGTTTTGTGTGTATAAACAATGCTAAGAGGGAAAAAGAAAAAGGAAAAGAGAGAATAATTTTTCTTTCTGTTAGTGGAGCCTTTCCCATTCTTGGACTCCACGTGTCTCTTATTTAATAACTTTTTTTTAAACTATTGCTATGCAAAATTTATTATCTTAACATCTAATCTAATTTGAAATTTAATTATAATTGAGATTCTTTATCTCCTCTTACAGTATTTTTATTTAATAACTTTAGTAAAAGGATAAAATGAAAAAGAAAAAAGAAAGTATATTTGTGCCTATTCATTTTATTTTCCAGTCAAACTAAACACATAAATGAATAATATAAATAACAATTAAAATCAATCATAAAACCAGCTTCTTTGGAGACTTAATCATTACACCAAGTCAAAGGTAAATGTTTTAAAATATGCTTTTGGTTAGAAACATATAATCAAGTATAAATGTCTCCAAAAAAAAAAAAAAAAAAAAAGTAGATTTAATTACGATAATTCCTAATTTGTGATTAGGTTTTTATCTCATAATTAAGAAATCAATATTTCAAAATTTAAGCTTCCTTCACCAATAATTTTTTATGTAATCTTTAGCATTTTAATCGCTCAAAATGCTAAATGTTATTCTTTATCATTTTCAGAAAAAACATAAGAGTTTGAACCAATTTTTAAAAGTTAAAATGTTCACTTGTAACATAACTTTTAATGTTTTATGCAAAACTATTCGAACAGTGACTAGCTACTCAAACAACTAAATGCTACTAAAGCGCTAATAACTACCAAAACAGTTAATTTTGCCGAATATATTCTTAGCATGCAGTTTCTCATTTTTCAAAATTTTTTGCAAAAAGAAAAGAATAATTAAGTGAGATACAATAACTAGATAATTACCTGGAGCAATATAACCGTAGGAGCCAGCAATTGCAGACATACATTCTGATGTGCCATTATCTTGCAAGAACTTGGCAAGTCCAAAATCAGCGACATGAGCTTCAAATTCTGAGTTAAGCAAAATATTATTGGACTTAACATCTCTATGAATAATTAGAGGTGAACAATCATGATGCAAATAGCAGAGTCCTTTTGCAGCTTCAATAGCAATTTGAAGCCTTGTATCCCACTTAAGAAATCCACCTCTTTTCCCATGTAAAACTTCACCTAAACTTCCATGGCACATATACTCATAAACTAACAGGTTAGTCTCTTTATTTGAACAAAATCCCAACAATCTCACAATATTCCTATGCCTAATTTTCCCTAATGTTTGTATTTCTGCTGATAAACCATTGTCATGAGATGACCCTTTGCTTATTCCTAACAATTTCTTGACTGCTACTTGTTCTCCATTTGGCATTTCCCCTCTGTATACAATCCCAGCTCCTCCTCTACCTATAATGTTGTTTTCTTTAACACATTCAAGTATGTCTTGACATCCAAATTCCAGCTTCTGAAATGCTGTCATTTTCCAGGTTCTTGAATTCTTTCGCTTCTTTTGAGTTCTAATAACTGCTAAAACAACAAACACTAATGAACAAAACAACAAGCTTAAACAGATAAGAAGCTTGGCTTTTCCTGAGACTTGTGAGCTTGAAGAATTTTCCGTTTCGCTGTCAAATGGGAATGGAGAGATAGAGGAAGAATTGCATTGGTTTATCAAATTCGACCCACATAAAAGAGGATTACCAGCAAAAGAAGAGGAGTTAAAAAATGAGTATTGACCAAACTCAGGTATAGAACCAGAGAAATTATTATGAGAAAAATCTGCAGATGTTAGGCTTTTCATTGACCCAAGTTCTTTAGGAAGGGACTGGTTCAAATGGTTATAGGAAACATTGAAATAATTGAGAATGTGAATTTGGGTGATTTGAGTTGGGATTGGACCTGAAATTTGGTTTTGACTCAAATCTAAATAAGTCAACATTAAACAATTTCCTATCTCAGCAGGAATATTACCAGAGAAATTGTTTCTACTCAAATCCAAAGTCAGCACATTTTTCAACTGACCTATTTCACTCGGAATTTCACCTGAGAATTGGTTTCCACTCAACAGAAGAATCTGCAGGCTAGAGAAATTCCCTATCGAAGCTGGAAGTGACCCAGACAAGCGATTATCAGATAGATTCAACTGCTCAAGTCTTGAAGAAAGCTTACTGGTTTGCTTCGGAATATTCCCTGTCAAATAATTTTTCTGTAACTCCATAAGTGACAGTTCCGGCAAGTAAAGAAACCCAGTTGGGATTGTTCCTGTCAAATAATTATCTCCCAGTCTAACTCTTGTTAGAGTATCACAAAGGCCGAGATCCTCAGGCAATGATCCAAACAGAAAATTAACCCGCAGTATTAGAATCTGCAGTTTCCTGCCTAAGCAAAGTGATTTAGGGACTAATCCAGTAAGCTTATTACTTGAAAGATCAAGTTCAATTAATTTTCCATTTTCTCCAAGCTTTTCGGGAATTGCACCTGTGAAATTATTTCTCCATAGCTTCAGAACTTGTAAATTTGGTAGCTCTGCAAGAAAAGAAGGAATCTCCCCGTGTAGCTTGTTGAGAAATAAATTAAACAAAGTGAGTTCTTGAAGATTAGAGAACTCATTTGGGATATTCCCTGATAAAACATTGTTTGAAAAATCTAAAAACTTTATACTAGTTAGATTTCCAAACTCAGGAGGAATTGGACCACTTAGCAAATTTGTTTGCAAGTAAAGTGTTTCTAACTTATTAAGACTTCCCAACTCCGGTGGTATTAGACCTCGCAAACCACAATTTGCAAGGTCTAAGTGAAAAAGATTAACTAATTTGCCTAACTCAGCCGGGATTCCTCCATCAAAAACATTGTAATATCCCAAATAAAGCTGTTCAAGATTACTAAGATTACCAAGTTCCCTTGGTATAGAACCGCGCAAATCATTTCCCTTCACGGAGAGATAATTAAGCTGCTGCATATTTCCATAGCTTGCAGGAATATTACCAGTAAAGTAATTCCCGCCAAAATCTAAATGTTGTAGCTTAGGAAGTTGAGTTACACCCAATGGAAGTGAACCATTGATACTGTTGTCGTAAAGGTCTAGCACTTGAAGCTCTTTCAACTGAGAGAAATTCCAGTGATGAATCTCACCGGTGAATTGGTTATCTGACAAGTTGAGGAATTGAAGTCTTGAAAGCTTGTGGATTTCGCGGGGGAACTCCCCAGAAAAACTGTTTTCAGGTAGAGAGAGAGCGACAAGTGTTTCAAGATTAGTGATGACAGGTGAGAGAGGACCAGAGATATTGCAATTGGAAACATCTAAAGAAATAACTGATCTATTTGTCTTGTCACAGATAATACCAGCCCAAGAACAGAGAAACAAGTAATTTGACATGTTCCATGAATTGAGTGATGGATGATATGATCCAAAAGATTGTTTAACTGAAACCAGGATTGATGCTTGCCTCCTGAGATACAAATTATGCCAAGAAAGTGAATCAGAAGAGCTTAGAATCACGATAAGAACACAAGAAAAGAAAAAAAACTTCATATCAGCCATGGTGGATGGATCAAGAATCAAGAAAATAAGTGACTGTGGCCAGTTCCAATTCTTTTATCAAGAATCAAGAAAATCAATGACCATTTCATAGGAGAGAGTGACGACAGACAGGTCTAATGAATCTTTAAAAGGCAAACTTGTTAAAGATACAGCAGCATCCAAGATAAGCTCTCTTTATTTACTTACTTATTTTCTTTGGTCTGGCTGATTTCATTTTTTTTTTTTTTTTTTGGCTGGTAACTCTCTTTTGCTTTTAAAAAGAAAAGCGAAAGCATAAAGATGTGTATCGCTACAGACCGTTTTATAAACCATTATTTGAATCTTCAGTTGCTTTACAAGCTCAAGTTACACATATACCCTTTTGCTTTATAATTGCTTTTCTTTTCTTTTCTTGTAATAGCAAAAAAAAAAAAAAAAAAAGAACGGAACAAGTAGTTAAATCTCCAACAGCTACATATGTTTGCTTTGCATTAGTGCTTCAGTTAGATTTGAAAATTAACAAATAATTGGCCTTTTATCTTTGTTCTATAATAGTTTTCTCCAATGTTTGCAAATAAATTTAATTTAAATCCGAAGTCGAACTTAATTGACTGCTTATTTAGTATAAATGAATTTAATCTACGAAAATGATCAAATCAAATTACATAAAATTAATAAATTATCTATAAGGAGTAATTCACCTAACAAGGCATATGTTTTTATTATATACTCAAAAGTTCAATCTATAACAGCGAATTTAAAAAAAAAGATTTATTTAGAGAAAATTAATTTTTTTATTTTTTATTAATTTATTTATGTAAAATTGTAGGATAATTCTGTTAGTGCAAATTGATGATATTCATTTGTATGTATAAAATAAAATCTTAAGATAAAGCATTGAGTGTAGGTTGATCTTATCCATTAGCAAGCCAATGATCTTAACTATGCTTTCAGCATCGAGAAAAAGCAATTAATAAAAATATATCCCACCAAGCCCATTTACTGATAAAGGATATAAATAATTCATTGATACTCACTCCCTCCCTCCCTCTATAAAATCATCACGTCTGCAAAAATATTATATCCATTTATAAATTTTACGAAAAAAATAATTTTTTTTCTTATTTTTATCCTTTATAGTGACCGCAATAATTATTATAATTAACAAAAAAATCTTTTTATCTCTCTATTTTATGACAAAACTGTTGATATTGCTAACTATATGAAATTACCATTCTAAGGATGTTTCAAAAAAATTAAAGCAAATGAATTTTTAAAATTTTTTTGCAAAGTAAAAATTCATATCTATATACCTTAAATATTATTATTTAAACTGCAAAGTTGGAAGGATTTTTTTTTCTCATTATTTTTAGAATTTTCCAATTCTTCTGTAATTTCTTTTAATGAAATTAATTGATATATAAAATAAATTTCATGATGCTGAAATGAATAAAAAATTATATAAAGTACCAAATCAAATTGGATAAAGTTTTCTCTCTAGAATTTTAAAATTTCTGGGTCATTATTACTTAATCAACCACAAGCTGGCTGGGATCAATTACACACCATTCTGACAGTTTCATCTCCTACATGTTACTGTACTCAGTACTTTCAACCTTAAAGTAGACCCAACCGTCACTTCTAACAGAACCAGAATTGAAATCATTTGTTTGGTTCTTTCATTTGGGGAATCCAAACTGAAATTACTCCTTTCTATTTTATTTTACAATAATCTTGTAAATTTAGGTCTGTATATGATTCGAGTTCAGTGAGCTGTAACTTAAGCTCAAGCTTGAAACTTATTAAAGTAAAGCCATGTCTATTTGATATATGTTATGTTTACTTAATCTTGACTTGTTGAACTGGCTCAAGAGCTTGGTCATATCAACTTAGGAGCTAAAGAACGAGTTTAAACTTGATTAATTTATTAAACGAGCTCAATAAATTCATTTTTTTCTTTTTCAAAAAAGAATGAAACTGAACTTGTATTATCTCGAAGAAAAGTAATGAAACAAGAAATTCGAGATGAAGTCTCAAATGTGGAAGCAGGCATTATCAATGGAAGGTTGAGCAAGTAAGGGAGAACTTCCATATTCATTTGCCTTCAAATGCACATGACCTTAAGTGACGTTTGATCGGGGGTAAGTTGTAAGTTGATCAGAGAAATACAATTTCACGCATTAAATATTTGTATTTGGTTTGTATTATCAATACTAGTTCCTGAAAAGTAGATCATCTAATTTTTCTTACACAAGCGAAGTAAGTTCCTTAGATATGGATAAGAAAGTTGCACTTTCCTAATTAAGTGCAATGCATTTGTTAATTTATCTTATTAGTTAAATTTACTCAAGCGAAGTAAGTTCTTTAGATATGGATAAGGAAGTTGCACGCATAAAATATTTGTATTTAGTTTGTATTATCAATTTTAGCTCTATATATCGGTTCGATAAACTTATTAAACGAGCTTATATGGATGCAAACCAAATTGAGGTAATGCTCAAAACCTACTGAGAGTCTTATCCATAATTGAATTAGAATAATATAGGGCAGTTTGATGAGTCAATTGAAACCATGCAAAGGTTTTTCTAAATGTGGAAAGAAGAGTGGGTTGGGTTAGTGTTGTTGTCTTTTTGACTGGTTTGGATCAATTATTAGTAAATACGGACACAAAATAACCTTTTTCTTTGAAAAATGATTAAATGGAAGTATATATTTCACTCTAATCATTACTGCTAAAGAAACAAATGTTCTTACTATACATTACCCACACTGTCCTACCAATTACCTTTCCTGCCTATATTAGCGGCTTCAATTTTTGTATTTGGACTATAGTGCTAATAATAATAATAATAATAATAATAATGATTTATTATATAATAATTTGAATATTAAAATTTTTATGGTTCCATCGACATATTTAAAAATAAAAAATAAAATATATTACCATTACAAATATTAATCTTACAATTCAAATAAAATTTAAATTTTTATCAATAAAATATAAAATAAAAGGGAGAAAAAAAAGAGAAAAGTAAAAACGGGCACATTAAAAAATACGACGCGGAAGAAATATGCAGTGAACTTTAGATTTGTAAAACATGTTATCAATTTTAATTATAAATTTTGTAACAGAGAGATTTCATTGCTAATCCATTCGTAATCCTAGCAACGGTAGAATAATAAAATAAAATTTATTAATTAATTAATAAAAAATAATTTAGGTAATAATGTTAAAAATGGAAAAATTTCGTTCTTAATCTATAAGTAGAACTCTTTGCCATATTTATAATTTAGAAACCGAAAAAATTTGGTTGCTAATTTGTGAAATCTACCAATATATAAATTTATAACTCTAAACACAAACAAAAACATGGAAGGATTACTAAATTATAAGAAATATAAATAAAAATTATTTTATTAATTTATAAAAAGAGAGAGTTAATACTTATCACAAACGAAAACATAATCGCAAACTTAACAATTCTAAATTAGCAAAAGTTTGAAGTAATAATTTTTGATAGTCAAGAGAATCAAATTATTGATAACGAAAAACAATTAAAACTTGACATTCAAGAGCAATTATAACTAAATATATATATATAGCGGTATAATAGAATAAATTTTTAATTAATATTAATATAATAAAAATAATAAATTGAAATCATAATTAGAATAGAATTAGATTAAACTTTCTAATAGAATTTAAATTCAAATAAGAATAAAAATACCAATAAAATTAAAAATTTTCTAATTAACAAATGACTAAATTATTCTTATTTTTAACAATTAAATTGAAAGTTCATAAGAGTCATTTTAAAAACTGAATATTTCATTATTCATACTTTTACATATATTATATAGATTATAGATAGATTTGTTTAATTATACTAAGTCTTAGTATCCATCGGATAAAAAAAAAGATAGTTATTATTTTTTTCCCAAACACATAGATAATATTATTAAAAAATATTTATTATACATATCACTCCTGATTAAATAATGTGGACCAAAGAATAATGTTGTCAACTTAGGGTAATGCTGATAATTTTTTATACATTATATTGTAATAATAAATAATTGATAATAAAAAAATATAAAAAAAAAAGTTGGTATTTTGCAGGGACAGTCTCTTTATTGAATGGGATTGGCAATAATAAATAAGCACTGGCGCTGACATGCTCCCCTCTCAAAAAGAAAAAGAGAGATAAAAGACCAAAGTGATGGAGTTGATTTTTTTAGAGCATGTCCTCATTCATCATCACTTCAAAATTCCTACTCTCTCAGCTTTATTTATTATTTTCTTATACAAATAATATTGTTAGTTGGCTCCTTGGGTCATATTCCTTGAAAGTTGGTGTCTTAAACTTGAAGGGAAGTTCTTCCATAAGGATCTTGTCTGATAATGGAGACTTGTCTCCTAGTTCATACTTGCTCGTATTATCCTGCCCTCGAAGCTGCTGCTGTAACATCCATACGTGCTCAAAATCAAGCTCAATGGGATTCTTTTTAGATTGCTATTTAAGACTTTGTTCGGTAATTTGATTGTCACTTGTCTTATTTCCTATTGTCTATTCACATTCTTTAGTTGAAGATTTGTTTCATTTGGCTTCTTTTTTTTTTTTTTTCCCTCTAAGAGGATTCGTATTTCTTCTTTAACCTCTACTAATTAATACAGTGTGCAAAACCTGTAGAGCTTCAACTATCCGTTCTTGAGTTAATTCAAGTGGTGGATAGTTTCTAGACTCCTCGTTCTGACCCTCCTCCATCTCCATTATTCCGTGGGCAAAATGGTTCTCTTTACTGTGATCTCTCTTCTTTTTGAAAGTTTTAGGATGGTTGTTGTTTTGAGTATTCCGGCTTCCAAATGGCATATTTTCACCCGTTGTCTGTACAATACCTGAAATTTAATTTATAACATAACTTCTATAATAATATTATTTATGTAACAAAAAATGCCTTTATTCGTTTTGTGCACCATTTGTTTTAATTAAACTTAGTTACATTTGGAATATAAAAATAAGGATAAAATCCGATTTTACATGATTTTCTCTCTATTATTTGGTGGGCACTTGAGCAACATCAACATTTGCTATTTTTAAGCAAAATGGAACCATTATGGTCCAATTGATGTATTCATCAAAGCAAAAAGTGGCTCTTGAAGTTAACAAGTTTTTGAAGTGCAAAATAATGCCCTTAAGGCAAACAAATATGAAGCCCAAAGCATCCAATCCAAGAAGAAAGAAAGGAAGAGAGACACTCTACGTGGAAGAAACTAGACCAAAATAGCAATGACATCTGAAGTTATCTTTTGATATATCACTTGGACCAAACTGCAGCATTGTTAAAGAAGCATTGTACCTAGTTATTGGATGCAACTCCTCTTCATTACTTTAATATTTCTTTTGAAAGTTATGGATGGTGGAGACAAGTTTTTCAGTCTCAATTTGTGCAAGTGGTGAAAGGGGATGATGTGGACCAATAAGAGCTAAGCTTGAAAAATCTATATAAAGCACACAAGAGAAGTTAATGTTGGACCCTCACTTTTGGCACTTGTTATCACACAAGAATAAAGAGTGAACCAATCAAAAAAAAAAAAAAAAAAATAGGAGAGAGAGTTAGTAGTTTTTAGCACTATGTCACTATAACACAAAGAGAGAGCAAGGATTTTGACTAACTTGGGACATGAGCACCGTGGTCAACGAACCGAATATCCCTAAAATTTGTTATTTATACCTTTTATTCATTCTGTGTATTTTATCTTGATTAATATATTTGTAATAAGCTAGGCTAAATATTTAGATCTAGTTTTGAGATTTTTCTATTAGTTTAAAATGCAACCTTGAATAATTTGATTTATATTTTGTATGCTATATTTTCCTGATTTAATATGTGTGAACTTAATGCTTATGAATATGAAGGCTATATATTTGCATGATCTTAGACTGACTCGTAAGATTAAGAAACCAACTTATTAGTAAGATCTTATGGGTTAAACCTACAAAAATAGACCTAGGGTTAAGCTAAATTTCTTTGAGGGCGAGGTAACTAGCACCAATTTATTAGGTTTCAATGTAGTACCACAAAGGTAGGTCCCATTTTAATTCTAATATGTCCAGTTAACCTTGAAAGAGGAACTTAGATAATTTAGGTTAGTCCTCCTTTAGGAATAAATATACTCCATTTAAATCAACTGTTTATGGTTTGCACTAGAACTAATAGAGATCTCGTAGCGAGATTGACTCAACCATTTAATTGCTTGAATTTACTTTTAATTATCTCCACTTGCTATTTTTAATTTGTATTTCTCTAATTTAATTTGCAACTTAGTTTAAATCAATTCCACTTTATTTAGTCTTCCTAATAATTGTCAAACATGGAAATTAATAGCCTATTCTCCAATACATATGGATTCGATAACCCTTTTCTATATTACTTGTAAGACCCGCGCATTTGCACAGTACACTCCAAACAACAAACATTTTTCCCGAAATCTAAAACTCTAAACGGTCTTTTTCTTCTTCCAAGGGCGGCCACTGATGAGAGCCTTCCCTCCTCTTTTTTTTTTTTTTTTTTTGTTTTTTTTCTTACAAATAATCTTTAGATATGCATATTGAGATTTATTGGTACCCATATCTTAGGATTTTGTTCTCAATTCTTGTTCTAATTATTATTATCACCAATTATGATGATTATGTCTAGCATTTTTTGTTATTTGGATAATTATACAAAAAGAAATGTAAATCTTCTCTTCAATAGAAGGAAGCAATTTGAATGCAATTAGATCATACTTGTAGAAAGACTATGGAATCAAATAGTGATCATGAATAGCCACTAAATGAAGCAAGCAATCACTTATAATATAAATATATTTTCTATCAACTTGATCAAATACCTCAAATTAAAATTACATTTTTTTATTTTTTGTATAACTGGCTTGTTATTAGAATTTCTATGAAAAAATATAGAAGCATATTAATATGTATCTCATATTTTGTATATAGTTTCCTCTTAATAAAATTTCTAATTTGATTTTCATTCAAAAAAAAAAAAATACTAAGTCAGCGACACACATGGACTTTTTCCTAAGCATAAACTATTATTATTAAACTTCCTATGAAAAATATAGAAACATATTAATATGTATCTCATATTTGTATACAATTTTCTCTTAATGAAATTTCCATATTGATTTTCTCTAAAAAAATATACTAAGTCAGCAACACACATGGACTTCTTCCTAAGCATAAACTATTTCTATAGTTGCACGGGTCAAGTTGGATCGGGTTTATTGATTTAAAATACATGACCTGTATATGCGGGTCAATAACTTTTTTTACCCAACCCAACCCATTAAATGTGTGAGCCCAATAGTTATAAACGAATTGGGTTTAAAACAGATTCAACATAAATCCACAAGTCAAATAAATGAGAATAACAAAAATATTTTTAAATAAAATACAACTCTTTAAGATGATTACTAAAAAAAATTAAATATACTTAAAAACTTAATTATACAATAATTATCACAAACTATAAATATCCTAACATGATTATTATTATCATCATAATCATAATCAACAATAAAAAATTAAATTTCTTAATAAAAAAGGCAACTAGTAAAATTAAAAATACTTAGTAACATAATTATAAAATATGTTTTAAAGTACAATATACTCCAATAACAAAGGTAATATCAATCAAATATATAAATAGTTTAGCATTTTATATTCAAAATTGCAAATCAAATCAAATTAATCAAATAATGCAAAATTTATTTATGGATTAGATTAGGTCTGCGGATTTATCTAATGAACCCGTGATCCAATCTAACCGGTAAATTATAAAGATGACCCGCTCAATCTAATCCATTATATCTTCAAACCTGCCGGATTGAATTGGGTCACTTGGATTATAACGTGTCATGTGCAGCCTTATCTATTTTTCTCCTTCAATTTCTCTCTCTCCACTTTATTTCTCTCTCTCTCTCTCTCTCTCCTCAATCACTATGGCATCTCCTCTCCTGCAGCCGACCATCACCACCGATGCCACCACAATAATAGTGCAAAGGAAAATATCCAACAAAAAAAAAAAAGATGGTGTAGCCTATCCTTGTGAACTGATTGACAGTAAAAACATGTCCTATAACAGCCTTGATCCAACATGAACATTCACTCTCCCAGTAATGAACAATTACCCGATTTTGATGTCTACTATTTTGTAGAGACAAGTTGATTTGTGGAAAATTCCACCTCCATTACACCATTTTGAAAATTCTTGATGATTTTTTCCACCACAATCCTCAAATCTTAAAACCATGTATAGCAAATGAACGTTAATATTTATTATCTTTGTTTCATAATACTTGTCAAATGTGAAATTTCACATTCATTCAAAAAAACCATTAAATATTGATTTAAATTACAATAAATTATTAAATAAATTAACTATATTACTCTTTGTGTTTCTTGTGTTTTTGTTGAAGAAATCTCGATGATGGGAGCAAAGTTTCTTAGGTCCCTCTCGGCGAAGAAGTAGGAGGACGACTCTAATGCTCTTGCTGGTAAAACTAGAGTTACCATCTTTTGTGACACTCAAATGATACTTAGATTAGAATATTTGAGGGCTTTGTATTTAAAAATGATAACGATAACTATGTGAAGGGCTGCGCTTCGCCTGCGGGTTGTTTTTCATAGTTTATAATTTATTTTTCTATGAGTTGTTTTATTATTCTTGTATTTTATAATTTTCTCTTTTGTAAATTACACAAGTTGTTTTATTTGATTATTGTGTTATATAAATTGTAATGTAATCAATTTTTTTTTAAATAATTCAAAATTCAATTAATTATGTCGAGATTTCAATTAAAATTTATAATTTAAATAATTTAAACATTGTATATAATATAAAGATAAAGTTCCACCATTCAAATAATTTTATATAGATAAATATTATTTTTAGTTTAATTAATTAACAATAAAATATAATTTAATTATTATTAAATATTATTTTTATAAAACATAAAAAATAAAGAAAAATAATATTCATCTCTTAAATTCTTTAATCAAAATTTAAGAGATGAATCTCTAACTAAAGAGGGTGAGTTCTCATAAAACTAGGAATAAATAAGTGAATTGTTATGTATCCACTTTAAACTTTTTAGCAATTTTTTTTTTTTCTTTCTGCATTCGGTTTTATAATATTGAAAACCAAACCATATTAGCCAATTTCTGGCAGTTTTGAATGGCCATTCTTACAAGTTCAATATTTTTTCGGGTTTTTCAATTTGATTAATTTGTCTTTGATCTCTATTTCAGTCCGGTTTTTGGTTAATTCGATTTCCTTTTTAATATGGCTCGGTTTGACAATTGGCCAAAAACCAAACCGAATGCTAAATGCTTCTGTGAACAGCCGAAAAAATCAAAATTCTTTGATTAACAGTTATTCATCGAAGCACACTTTCAGTTAGAAGTTTTTAATTATTTTATGAAAACCAAGGGTTGGTTCTGTCTATTTCAGTGAGTTAATTGTTTTGTTTAAAATGCTCGACTTGTTTGATGAGAATTAAGAATTGCAGGAAACGGGCAATGAAGCAATCGAAAGATCCATTTGAGGCAACAAATGAGGAGCAAGGCGAAACGCCAGCTGATTCTCCCGTTGGCCCTGATGAGTCGGAGAATCAACCTCCTGCTTCTGCTTCTCAGGACGCTGGTGCTGCGCCGGAATATGATGACATTAGTAGTGCTGGTGCCTTGCCAGCTGTTAGAAGCAAAGCCAAGAACAAAGAAGAAGATGATGATGAAGAGGAGGATACTATGGATGTTGATATAAAATCGTCAGGATGCAGTGAGTAAATCATTTATATCATATTTATATTCATGAATTGTCTAATAAATTAAGAAGAGAGATTAATACAAATGTCAAATTTATAAGATTTAAAATCTAAGCTATGCTTTTCCATGGAACAACTTATGGGTTAAACTTAGAAAATTAGATCTAGAAATAATCTACATTTCTTTGAAGATCGAAGGGTTAGCATTAGCTCATTGGTTTCAATTAACATAGTAACATGAAAATATGTCTCATTTCGATTCTAACATATTTATTTAGTCTTGAAAGAGAAATTTAGATAATTTAGATCAATCCTACTTTAGAAATAGGTATAGTCCATTTAAATCAAGTGTTTATGGTTTATACTTCAGTAGGTAAATTGACTCAACTGTTTAGTTGCTTGAATTTACTTTTGATTATCTTAGTTGCTATTTTTAATTTTTATTTCTCTAATTTAATTTGCAATCTAGTTTAAATCATTTTCACCAAATCTGGCCTTCCTAATAATTTTTTAACATTTGAAAATTACTGGCCTATTTCCAATCTCTGTGGATTCGACAATTATTTTCTATATTATTTGTATAACCCGTGCACTCGCGGAGCACACTAATTTGTCCTTATACTTATTAACCAACCAACATTAATTTAAAGCTATTATAAAAAATCTCATTATTCCCAAATTTATATATAGTATAGATATTAATCGACCAACATTAATGTAAAAATTTATCCTTATACTTTATTAAAAAAAAAACCTTATGGCACTCTAAATTTTACGAAGGATCTACTACTCACTTAAAATTACGAATTTTAGTAATATTGTACCTTTATCTATACTAGCAATAATTATTTTTTAACATTTATGTGCACAATATTCACTTTAAAGTGTGGTTATATAATATTAGAAATAATAATTTTCATATTTTTCAACTGTATCTAATAAGTATTTAATTGATCTCACTTTATAAATTTGAGTATTCAATAGAATAAATTTTATAAATTTAAGTATTTAATAGTTAGAAATTTATGAGTTGAAATATTCAATAAATCAATATAAAAATTGAGAGTGTCATAAAATTTTTTTACGTAAAGTATAAATGTAAATTTATGCATTGGGCCAATTTATATTAAATTTACTGTTTTTTTCATCTAGAATGTCTATAATTGAATTTTATGGATTCCTAATGATTTTTGGATGTTTTTTCATGGAACCCCTTTGGGATAATGATTGATGATGACTATGGTGTTATAAGATTTATGTGAGATTCATGTGGCATTTATATGCCTAGTATAATAGTTTTCGTTGCAAGAACAATATTATTGACAATTATAGTTTTAAATGTTCATATTTGCATGTGCTATATACTGATAGCAGTTCTAGACTGAGACAGTTTGTGCTACATGTGCTAGATGCTACTTCGATTTGATACTATTGAGGTTGGAGGTTGGAGGTTGGAGGTTGGCTCCTCCTAAATTTGTGGTCTGATGTTTTAACTGGGCTCAGTACATGAATTCATCCCTATTTTTTATGAAAAATCTGGTGGGATTTTTAAATTTAACTTTTACCGATTGAATACTTTAATTTATAAAATCGTGTATATTAAATATTTTAATTGATCTATTGAACACTTTAACCTATAAAATTATATATATCAAATATTTTATTTAATCTATTGAATACTTTAATTTATAAAATTAGATCAATTCACTATTTGGTTAGTAAAAAATTATAAAAATTATTATTTAAAAAGTTGTATTAACCACATATTTAATTAATATTTTGCATATAAAAACCAAAAACTTTAAAAATTTATCATTTCTGGTATGATGAGCATGATCATTGTCTAAAAAAAGAAATTGAGAGTGCCACAAGATCCATTTTAAAGTTTAGAGTACTCCAAAATTTTTTTTTGTTAAACTTTAGAAGTTAAATTATGTATTCAGCTGTTTTAATTTGCCAATTAATATAATGCATGAGCATGTTTAAAATTTGAATATATTTGCTTAAAAGTGTGTTATATATTAATTGAAATGCTCACTTATATATAATATTAGGGCTGTGCATGGTTTTGGTGATCCAAATCGAACTGTAGAACCGATCCAAATCGAATCAGAATTGAAAAAGAATCATTTTTTAAAATTGAACCAAAACCAAGCAAAAAAAATTTATATCTCGGTTCTGGTTCTATTTCTTACTAAAAACTTAATCAAAAATGAACTAGAATTGCACCAAACCTAAACCAAACTGAAGAACCTATTAATCAGTGTTTTAAGAACTGAACCGATCAATGAATCGGTAAAGGTAGGAGTTCACCGAACTGGAGGGTTTGATCGGGTTCAATACAGTTGAACTGGATTTTTATATATAATATTTTTAAATATATTTATTAAATAAAATTGAAAATATAGGGTAAAAAAAATTTGAACTCAAATAAAAAAAATTATTAAATTTGAATTTAAAAAAAAATAAAAATTAGTAAATAATTAAAAATAATAAAATATGAATAAATTTAAAATAAAAAAATTAATTACCATAAAATATATTATTATTTTTCATTTAATTAATATATTAGGATTTGAGTTTATAAATAAAAAGGCCCAAAAATTAAAAAATTAGTGGACCTAATTTTTTAAATGCCCAGATTTAAAAAAAGCTCATTATTTCTTAAAAATATCCAGAATTGAATCGAACCTATTTTTTATCGGTCCAGTTCATCGATTTTTAGCCGATTTTTGATCAATTTTGACCGGTTCACTCTAAGTTTTTTACTGCTCAATTTTTCAATGCAATCCAGACCGGACCACAGTCCGGTTTCCAATCGAACTAGCCGGTCCGATCCGATTTTCAGAACTATGCTATTAATAAATATATGATTTTGATTTTTGGATATATTATTTAATATAAAACTTTAACTTTAAAAGATTTTTTATTTATTATTTCAATTGAGAATCACATTACTATGTACTAATAAATATTAGGATGATGTAAGACAAAGTGTAATTAATTGAAGTATACTTCATTAATTATTAATTAATAATAAATTTGATATTTAGAAAGAAAACTTAAATTTAACTTAATTTTTAATTTAGACATGCATTTTTCCTATATAAGCTTTTTTATATTATGATTTAAAATTGCTAAACATATATATATATATATATATATATATATAATTAGTATGTATAATTGTGTAGATTTATTAGATATATAAAATTATAATTAATTAATCATATAAATATATTAGTATTTTGAGAGTATTTTAATTGTAATTTTTAAGTCATAGTTTTAATTTGTATTATTATCATAATTCTATAATTATAACTATTTCTAAAATATTTTAATAGCATTATAATTTATAATTTGTAATATTTTTAAAAACATCCATACTTTATATTATATCTAATGTTGTTATAACAATGAATTCAAATCAAATCGATTTAGTTAAACTCAAAAATAGTTTGAAAATGAAAAATAATTTCAAACCCATCCGAAGATGCTTGCTTTTACTATTGAAGTGCTTATTCCTTCCATCACAAAGACGATCTGTATTTTTTTTAATCTGTCGTATAGCCCTCGGAGAAGAATCAAGAAATTTGTAATGACTGAAGTAACCTCACTTACTTTTAATGACTGAGCAGGGCAAGAAGTGAGCCACACGAAGCTCTCAAAACTAGTATATGAACAAGCGACAATGGCAGATAAACACAAGAAATAGTTACCAAATTCAACAAGATGAAAAAGGAAGCTGACTATTCCTGTCTGCATTTTCTCCCATCCATTTTTACAAATGACAACAAATAAATATAGCAGAATAGGTAAGTAAGTGATTCGATCCAATTGTGGAGAAAAGGAAAAAAGAAACAGAAACGAAATTCATTAGGCAATTTGGGTGTGGCTTTAACCTTTAGAAGGGCTGATGAGAGCTGATCAATGAAAGAGGAAACAAATTTTTCGACCAAGGCGTGGAAGTCATAGAAAAAGCCATAATTAACAATTAAAGTGACAAGAGAAGGTTCATGAAGGACAAGCCTCATTGAAGATGAAGTGAAGGGCAGTGGTGATGGAAGAATACGGCGAGGAGAGCTAAAGGATTCAACTCATACTTCCAAAATCCAATATTTGATTAATTTTTCTTCCAATTTACGTAGAATAACGGCAAAATTAATAACACAAAAACAAGATTCGTGATAAGTTAAATATAAAACATAAAATTTAAATTTCTTTTTTTTTTCTTTCTTTCTTCTTCCATAGCCATGGATGTGTCTAACCAAAAATCCAAAAGCTATACAGAGCCATTAGAGACCAAAACAATAATAATAAAAAAAAAAACAAATAGAAAGTGCTAAGTTCTAGGCATTCGAATGAGACTTTTGTTACTATATTTATTATTAGATGGTCGCGGTACGATATCACTTTGTGGACATGGGTTTTAAGAAACTAAAGAGAGATCAGAGAATCAAATTTTCAAAGCACTGAAGGATTTGGTTTATACACATGCTTCTTTATGAAAGCATATAAGATTGTACCCGATAAGGATAGACTACAGATTCGCCATCGATGACATTTTGTCCAGCCGAAACGCCAGCATGTGCAAGGGACGTCCCTGTGATTGGATGGATTTCAATCCAAAAAATTGGCTAGAGAGAGATGCAGTTAATGAGAAATGGAGATGAATTTGAATTAATGATGGCTATTTCCTCATCTGGTGTATGAATCTTTTGTTATTTCGGGGGAGATTTATATACTTATCTGGTATTCAAGCTGAGTCTAGGATTTGTTTGGGGGAAGGAAATGAATTTCTTTGCAAATGAAGAGAGTGGTTGTCGGTGTTCTAAATAGCGGCAGTTCCGCCGCGAGTCCAATAACTGCGATAAATTTTGCATAAATGATAAGGTTCAGAAAGAGGGAAGATAGCACATTCTCCTTTTTTCTTTAATAAAGGATAAGCTGGACATTTTACATCTCTTTAATGTTGAGTTTGAGTTTAAATGAATTGAAGGACCCGTTTATGCCACGGGAATGTATTCTTTGCACGTCAAAGCTATTTGTTAATAATGGGACTAGAGTGGTAAGTATTAATTCGATCGTAATTTAGGGACCTTAAACTGTTTTATTTTAATTTTAATTTTAGTTATATAAGCTAATATTAACTTTTTTTAGATATTCTGAATTTTAATTTTAATTACAATAATATCTTATTTTTAAATTATATTTAATTTAATGAATAAAATAATTTTATAAAATTCGATATAACTTTTTTTTCTAAATCAGATTCATTTATTTCATTTTTATAATTTTTACTAGTTATAATTTTTTAAAAATAAAATGTAGTAATGAATAAAACTTATTTTCATAAGAGATTTGAGTTAAGTATATACAAAATTTCATGCTTAAAAAATAATAAAACAAGAACCTAAGCTATTTATATTTATAACTAACTTAATTTATTATTTTACTTGGCTTGTTATGAATTTAAACTTTTAACCAATATTAGTTAGGGTGTTGTTAAAGGTAAATTTTTTATTAACGTGACAATAAAAAAAAGCATAGGTCTACTGAAAATAATAATTTATTTATTAAATTATATACAATTTGAAATTAGACTACTATTGTAACTAAAATTGAAGTATAAAATAATAGAAAAAAATTGAATTTAGGATGCAATTAAAACTATGGGCAAAGTTTGAGTTGTTTCAATGATTTAGCTAATTTTAAAAGATAATTGCGTTAAAAATAATTATGTAAGTGGTCATAAGGATAATAAGCAATTACTGTATTGAAAACTAGTCGAAATTTGTCGCTTTGCATGCGAGTATAATATATTTTTAAATAAATATTATCACTGAATTATATTATTATTTTTTAAAAAAAATTCATTTGCGAATAAAAATAATTATAAATATTCTAAATAAAGTTTTGATTAATAATTGCAATCCTTACTTATTTAAATATTCAAAGATCAAATTATGTTTTTATACATTTTTATCTCTAATTTATTCTATTATGACAAATTATATATTTTCCTATGTCTATTTTAAAACCACATTCTTATCTTTACTTGATTATTTTATAAGAATAAAATATTAATATAATAAAAACATTAATTAATTTTTTTAAAAATTTTATACAATTCAATGGTTTTCCTCTTTTAAAATTAAAATAATACCGATTTTTACTGAAATTGTCATTGTATGCTCGACTAAATCTTCAAAATAGAATGAATATAGTCCATTCAAATTATAGAAAAAATAATGGAATATTTTAAAGATTTATAAAAAAGAAAAATATTCGAACAATCTACAATAACTTCTTAATTCAAAGAATATGAAAATAGGATCAATGTTCCTATAGGCACAAAGTTCAACCATAAAATAATAGTTTAATCATTTTTAATTTAATAATTTAATAAATATAATTTATCATAACCATTTTTAATTTAATCATTTTTTATTAATTGTTAATCGTTTTTTAAGCTAAATCTAAATTAATAGTTTATTAAACTAAATAATTAAAAAATGATAGCAAAACCTGATTGTTAAATAATTATCTTTCTCTAATAAGTTATATATCGTATTGAATTAAGGGTTAGTTGAAATAAATAAATATTTTATTTTATTATTCTCTAAATAAATAATTTTTTTAAAAGATAAAATAAATTAAGGCACTAAAAAGACAAAACCACCATTAACCCACTAATAATTATTATATTGTGGTTTGTGCTCCTAAAAAAATATAGTGTATAGTGGACTTTTCTAATGGGAATTTTATTAGTATATTTGCAGTGGAGTTTTGTTTCAACTTGTTAATCATATTCAATTTTTTTTTTCGGAAAAATTATGATTTTAACATAATATATAACACTCCCCTGCATTATAAATATTTGTTCCTACTTTTTTCCTTCATGACATTATATTCTTCTATTAATTTTTATATTTTTTATTAATTAAATTACTATTTTGTTCCTGATAAAAATAATGAATTTGTCCTCATACTTATTTACTATATTATCATTGTATTTTTCCAAAACTAATTGATTGATTATTTTGCATGAATTTTGTCAAGATTAACTAATTTATCATTGTATTTAATAGAAAAGTACGAAAAAATTGAGAGAAGGACATAATAGTATAATGAAAATAAATGATTAGGATAAAACTATATATTTCCGAAATTATAGGGGCAAAAACTAAAATTTTCATAAAATACAAGGACAAAATAATAATATCCTAGTCACCGCATTTGGTGGAAATTAATCAGATTTAATGTAAATCTTTAAAATTATATATAATACTCCATCCGTTCCAAAAAGTAGTCTATTTTCTATTTTCTATTTTAACACAGATTAAAAAAGTAATTAATATGATTAAAGAATAATTTTATTCATATAATTTTTTTATCATGCTCATTTTAAATAACATATGAACAATTATTATATTGAAATAATAAATAAGAATTAACGAAGATTATGAAAAATAAATTTAATAAGGATATAATAGACAATTTAAGTATTAATTATAATATAAAAAAGAAATGTATACTATATTTTAAAATAAATAAATAAAAATGGATTACTTTTTTGGGACAGAAGGAATATTCACTTTATACGTACGAACAACATTCATTTGAAATAATAAAAAAAATGAGTTTTATTAATAATTTTGAGAGCGTATGTACATATTCAATGTCAATACATTGAATATTGTTGAGTTAATAACCAGATTGTTATGACAGTTTCAATTCAAACTAGACAGCTTCGTATTTTAGAAAATGAATTTCCAATCAATATATAAAATAATAATTTATTAAAATAAAATTTGTTACTAAAAAATTGATAAAAAGGAAAAAAAATTGCGTGATAACTATATATTAGTTCCAAAAAAAGAACTGTGTAGTAGTGTTTCATGTGAACATTGCACAAATGATAATATGTGTTTCATATAGAATAATTGAACTAAATTTATAATTGTCCAAATTAGAAGAATAAAAAACATAAATGAAAGCTTGACAATATGTGTAGCTGTGCATAAGCGAAGCAGTATCTAAGAGCAAGAGCATCAACTATAGAAGGGCTCACCATCCTTATGAAAACCTGACATTGCACAAGAAAAGGAACCTAACATATTTAAAAATAGCACCAAAGCCCACAAAGTCCAACGCTTGGAAAACAGCCTCGTTGAGAAAAGGTAACCATGCCACATTTGCCAAAGCCAGCCAAGACGAAGCAATAGAGACTTGGGGGCACTGTTGTACTACCTAATGAGCCTGCGAGCCTGCATGAGAAAGGAAAGAAACTCGTGCAAATATCTTGAGGCTGCCACGTGAATTTGTGTAAGAGAGGTGCATGCATTATTCATAAACTCTCGACATATGAAGCTAATATTTTCCATGCATAAATGGCCAAAAAAGCAACTTTATCACTCTCTTTAGAAAGAAAAATATGCATGAAAAAAATAGAAGGACGAGCCATTAGGATTGGGATTATTCCCTTTGCACCTCCAAACGTTCATAGATAGCAGGAATGAACTAAAACATGATCCCCACTCTCATCCAACCTACGAAACAAGCATACCGCATCCACATCAATACCCCTCCTCTACAAATAATCCTTCTTAGGCAACATAAGAATCTCTCTACCTACCCTAAATAACAATCTATTACTTCATCCATTGAGCCCATAATCTATCTATTTTTTGAAAAATAAAAAATTTAATGCTTATTACGCCCAATCAAAGAGGGTAATTTCAGATAACTTCAATCCCCCTGAAGGATTAGAAATCTTGAGAATATTAGAAATATCATCAGTCAAATTATTATTCATATTAGGGCTAAAGAGAATGTATAATTTCTGAAAATTAACATATTGACCCAAAGTCAACTCATGTTCATTGAAAATATTTCTAACACTAGACGCTTCATGTACAGTAGCATCAATAAAGAAAAAGGAATCATTAGCAAAAAGTAAATGTGAAACCTAAGTGACACTCTACACCCATAAACTAACCCTTTACTTCCAACATCCTTAAATAATAAAGAAAGACCTTCCAAGACCACAACAAAAAGATGAGTGAAAAGTGGATCACACTGCGCTTAGGCCTCTCTCTGGAACAATAGAACTCACCGTATTACCATGAACATTAATCATATAGGGAACATTTATTAAACAAATATATAACCAACATATCCATTACTTAGAAAAACCAAAACATCGAAGCATATCCCTCAAATAATCTCAATTAACCCTATCAAAAGCTTTATTAATATCAATCTTAAGAGCATAGAAGCCCGACTTACTTCTAGTCTTTCTTTTAACTTAGGAATGACCTTAAATGTAAGAATATTGTCAATGATCAGACAATCAGGAATAAAGACAAACTGATTATCATATGAAATTTTGGACAAAACTTTTTAAACCTATTAGCAAGCAAATTAGAGAGGATTTTATAAGCACGTTGCAAAGTGCTTTATGTTAAGGTTTTTTGGAAAAGCACTTCGTTGAAGTCACGACCTACACTTCTCCGCAGTATCATTGCCCAAAATGTGCCAAAACTTCTTGTAGAAGTTTACATTTAGTCCATATGGTCTGGGAGCTTTATTTGGATGCATTTAGAAAATAGCATCTTTGAATTCATCATTCAAGAATCAAGCTGTCAAAACATCATTATCTTCTTTATTAACCCGTGGAGGCGCCAAGCTTAATAACAACGAAATGCCACAATATTTTCTTTCAATTGACAATAAAAAGAAGTTCAAATGAAGAATTAGGTTAAGTTTTCAACCATAAAATGAATTTCATAAAATTTTATGGATTCATTTAAAAATTCATATTTTTATGTTTGAAATGAAAAAGAATATAGATTTCAATTCTAGAAATTTAATTCAATGGAATTGAATATAATTATACCAAATTTCACAAAAATCAATGAAATTTCCAAATGAATTTTATAAAACTCTAATTTTTTATGACAAAACTACCATCTTCTTCTATAAATTCAATTTTTTTTTACTTATTTAATTTATTTATTTTATCAAACTTGATCATAATAATAAATCATTAAATTTTATTTGACAAACCTACCTCTCTATAGACGAAATTAATTTATTTCTTTTCCCTTTGTTTTATTTTTTTCCTTTTTAGACTTTATAGTTATTAATGCGAAATTATAGTTTTTGTCTTATACACTGCTGCTTTTGAATATAATTAAAAACAATAATAACATCCTCAAATATTTTTATAGTTTCTAAATTAATTAGTTAAATGAAGAGTACATTTTATGTATTTTTTTTTTTAACGAAGACATTTTATACAAATTATAGATAATTATTATGAAAAATTTTATAATTATTTCATATATTATATTTATGTTTATATTTATATAATTAATTAATTAGCTAGGGTGAAATTTGAGTGGATTTATTTATATGAAATTTATTATTTATATCTTTGTAAAAAAACAACAAATTATGATATCTATATATATATATATATATATATATATATATATATATATATATATATATATTTGAATATTACTTTTTATCTTTTTTTATAAATTTTTTAAAATTTTTAATAATTTTTCTACATTTTTATTTTTATATCTATATCTGAAATTTAAAATTTTGAATTATTAATTTTAAAACTTTAAAACTTTGAAGTTTTGAATTTAGAACTTTAAAAACTTTTGAATTTTTTTTCTTATCAATATACCTATATATATACCTCATTCAATGTTTATTTTTTACAATGATTTTCTTTTTATCTTTTATCTTTTTTTTCAATTATTTTTTTTAATTTTATAGATTTTATTTTGTTTCATGTATATGTTAATATTGTTTTTTAGATTCTGATTAACAAAAAAATGACAAGCACAACTTCAATTTATATAAATACCGCATTTTTTTTTCCAACTACATTAATGTTAGTTTAATTCTTTAGTTTTTTTCCTTTTGTATAATTTTATAATTTTATGAAATGATCTATATGAAAGCGGATGCAGAGCAAAGATAAGAGAAGAAAAATGATTAATATCAATTAAATTTCATAGTACAATTAGTTTTATGATGTTCATATATATGTTATGAATTTTTTCAATTTATTCGTGTAGTTTTTATGCTTATAAATAAAATGTCAGTTTTATTTATTTATTTATTTATTTATTTATTTATTTATTATTATTATTATTATTATTATTATTATTATTATTATTATTATTATTATTATTATTATTATTATGCTCTTTCTTTCTTTATTTTATTTGTTTTACTTCTAGGTAGGATGTTAATGAGAAATCTAAATATTAAATTTAATAAATAGATTTAAAATAACAAATGGAGCTAATAAAATAACATCTACTAAATTAAAAATATATATTTAATAAATTAAAAGGATAAATAATTGATATTTTTATCATTTAAATTTAAATTTTATTATTTAAATATTAAAAAATTATATATAATGATTATATTTTCAAATTAATATTCATTTATGATAATTATTTATATCTATATTCAATTTTGAAACTTTTTATTAAATCATTTAAGATATTTTTTTAAATTTAAAAATTAGTGCTTATTTAAAATAATTATCTATATTCATATTTGATTTGACTATTTAATTTTTTTCCATCTATTTACAATAATTTTATATTTTTATATCTATATATCTTTATTATTATATTATGCTTATTTGCAAAAATTTTATATATATCTATATATAATGTGGCTACTCTATTTTTTATATAAATATTTATCTTTTATGTATAAAA
>CANUEP010104191.1:0-24508 GCA_947857235.1 Jatropha podagrica
TTAACTATTGGGTAATTAATCTAGAAATTAGGTTAATTAAAACTGGAGTCATTTAGGGTTTTTCCTAGTTTACCCTTAAATAATTAAACAAGGTGGCGACTCTCATACATCAAGTGCATTTCTATCCATTTGTCATACGCATTTCCACATTGCGAGTGCATATGGCGGGATAGGGGTTCACAACTACTTACCCCGGGCCAAGAATCAGTTTGCTGATGCACTAAGTACTCTTGCCTCCATGGTTGATGCGAGTCCAGATATGTTCATCAAGCCCTTGAATATTCATATTCACCAACAGCTAGCCTATTACTGTAATCTCCAACTCATTTACAGTAAACCTTGTTACTGGGATTTCAAAACTAGTTGGAAAATAAAGAATACCCTAAAGGCACTTATAAGTCTGATAAGAGGACGCTCCGAGAATTATCAAAAAGTTATCTCAGCAAGGATGACATTCTATATAAACAGACATGGAATTAGGCACATCTCAAGTGCGTGACTAAAGAGGAAGCTAAATAGATAATGGAGTGGGTACATGGTGGAGAAGAATGCCCCCACATGAATGGAATAGCTCTAGCCCAAAAGATCATCAATCAGAGTTATTATTGGCTTACAATATGATCAGATTGCATCAAGTTTGTTCAAAAGTGTCATAATGCAAGATTTATGCCAAGCTCCAAAATTGCCCCCGATAGCTCTCCACCCTATCACCATGCCATGGCTCTTTGCAACTTGGGAATTGACATGATTGGCAGAATCACTCCCAAGTCTTCTAATTAGCATGAGTACATCTTGGTATCCATCGACTACTTCATCAAGTGGATAGAACCTGTCTCTTATCATGTTCTGAACTCCAAGAAAGTAGCTCAGTTCATCCAGATGAACATCTTATGTAGATACGAAGTTCCCTTTGAAATCATATCAGGCAATGAGTCTCATTTCTAGAAAATGATCTCCATCCTAATGACAAGATATAAAATTTGGCACCACTGTTATTCACCATATAGGCCCCAGACCAATGGAGCAGTCAAAGTAGTGAACAAGTCCATCAAGAACATCCTCCAGAAGATGATCTATAACCATAGAAATTGGCGTGAACATTTTCCTTTTGCCTTATGGGCATATAGAACCTCCATCAGAATGCCAACTAGGGCAACACCTTACTCATTTGTGTACGGGATAGAAACAATCCTCCCAATTGAAATTCAGATCAGATCTGGAACACCCTGATTCTAAGGAAATATTAAATTATTTTAAAGTACTTTTATTCTATATAAATCTTGAATATTTAAATTCTTTGATTGGTGATTAATAAGAATTTTTGGACATTTTATATAAAATAATAATCTAGTGAGTATTTAATAAAATATAAGAACATTTAAACGATTATTAGTTAAGATGTAAAAAACTAGAATGATTATTTGAGTTTATCATAATTTGTATTTGATATAAATATATGAAATAAATTAAAGGAAACTAAAGAAAATTTAAATCCTTAATAGTGTTTTTATTAATGATTAATGATAATATGTGTGGGGAAGAGAAAATGACAATAATAGTAATAATATTAATGCTACTATTAATAATAAAAAAAAAAGAAAGAAAGAGAAAAAAAGGAAAAAAAATTTACCCTCTTTTTGAACAGATTATTTTCTTCTTTAATTATCACATTAGGTTATTAAGCAAATCAGTTTGTATTTCTAGCAGAGAATGTGACATTCACTGTCTAGTCCAGAATTATCCCAACCAGTTGAATGCTATTGACAAGAAAAGGCTAGAATCTCTTAATCAAATTCAGAGCTACCAATAGAGAATAGTAAGACACTTCAATAAGAGAATCTGGGATTGAAAACTCGAAGAAGGTTGTCTTGTACTCAAGGAAATCAGGGCTCCTCTATAAGATCCTCGGGGTAAATTCAAGCCAAACTGGGATGCCCCTACATACTAAAGAAAATTCTCTCTAGAGGCTGTGTCATCTAGTCCGATCTAGATGGCAATAAGTTTGTCCATCCATGCAATTCAGATCAACTCAAAAGATACTTTATGTAAATGCATTTAGGCATTAGCAAAAAAAATACTGCTTCCATATGTCACCGTTAAGTTGAACTATGGTGACCTGACTCTTGAAAATATATTGTAAAAGTACGGGATATTTAGGTAGTGCAACCTATGGGTGCAGTCACAACAATAATAAAAATAGATTTTGTTCTTCTTCTCATGAAAATTCTAGATTTTTTTGTGCCAATTAATGAAAAAATCAAAACAAAATAAGCTAAGTTGAAAGCCTACAAGGGCAGGCAGCTTAGGCAAAATCAAAGCTCGCTAATTTGAAAACTCGAAAGGGCGGCTTAGTAAAAATTAAGGACCATAAGTAGCAATCTCATAAGGGATAAAATTAAATTTCCTTTCCAAAAGTGTCAAAATGATTTCCTTTTTACATATCCTAAATCAATACAAGTTTTGTTAAAGGAAAATCACAAAAGCCCTATCACTCAGTCGTCTATCCCTATTATATGTCTGTCTATATCATTCATCTACGTGTTCACTATCCAGAGTGTTAAGAAAAAACCAGAAAAAGTGTCTACTGAACCCTCTATACATTATGGGTCAGCGTCCTATCTCAAAGCCCTCACAGACATATGACCTCAATTAAATCAAAAAGTCAAAAGGACAAAATCCTACCCTTACAAACATAAGGTCAGCATGCATCGAGGGAAGAGGCGAACCGTTTGCACAGCCTCAGAGACATCTCCTTAGAGTAATCAGAATCTCCCAAGCCAATCCATCAGGTAGGATCTAGGATTGTCTCAACCACAACCTGGAGTCTAGCATCCGTCTCTCAAGTCAGAGTCGCTCTACGCTCTCTCCCAATCACCATTCTCAATAGCCCACCAAGCCTTATAAGCGGCGATCCTGCCCCCAGAAACTCTATCCTCAACCACATGAGTCCCTCTTGACTAGCTACCTAATAAAGCCAAAGTAATCTGAGGAGAAATCAATATATCCCGAAAAAGAGCTCCGATTGGTGGCAACCCTTGAACATGCCCATCTGCCTCACCATCCTAGAATCGGGATAGAACTTAATGCTATCTATACCAAGCAGATAAGCCACCTACTAATCTCATACCAATCACACCTCCACAAAATCTGATCTAGCTTTAGTGCCAGCAACCACTGTAGCCACTCGTCCTCTGGCCCAAGTCTTACCACGACTTGTATAGATCACTGTGATGGGTCATATGGACAATGTCATGGTGGCTCTACCAGCCTCAAATGATCCCTCAACTAGACTTGCAAAATCAGACATTGTACTATGATAAAGAAATGAAATAGGCATTCACATGCAAGGTCCCTCCCTCAAACAGATCCAGCTATACACTAATTAAAACAATTCAAGCCTTTTCCAAAGCATGCAAGACCCGACCATGCCCCCCACTATTCAAATCCTAAGGCAGACATTCATATGCAATTTAAACCTAAGCTTTTTTTTCTAAAAAAAGCATCCTATCCAAGAACAAAATAAGTTAGCTCGAGAATGCTTACCTAAAGCAGGATCGGACTACCTCTACCCTGTAAGCTCGGTCAAGGCTCAAAATATCTCTGCTAAGGCCATGTTGGCGATCCTAGCACCTTACTCCATCTGAAGGACCAAATCTGCCACTTTCAAATTTCCCTAGCCTATTGAACCAATCAATATGCCAATGTACACTAAGAAAAAAAACCAAAGTTTGAGCCCTAAACCTTTAGTGCTCCAGGTCAACAATCCCAAATGGATCCAGATACTGCTCACGTAACCCAACCAAACCTACTTGATCCTCCACTACTAGCTCCCTAGCCTCTACCGTAGAGAGACACAATATTTTCATGAAACTCCTGAAAAATGCAATCCTAGTCGGTGCAGCCACTAGAGCCCTCTCAAAACCACTGCCCAATAAAGCCACAAAATCCTCATATGTCAGACGCATCTCCTCAGAATGTGTACCAACTTGAAACACATGAGCCTATGGAACCTAGAGGTGCAAACACGCATATAGAAAAACCCAATCTATCGACACGCCTCTCAATGTCACCAAAGCAGCCATACAGTACTAGCTCAAATTTATCTTCTCAACTTTTATCAACCTCTTGTTTATCTTTGCACGCCATAACTGATGAATGGCTCTATTTTGTTTGAAAATTTGAAAAATTCGGGCCCTAGTGCACAAAATGACATCATTTGAAGCCATAAATGAGGTATTTATAGGCTCTCAACCTCCACTCCCAGGACGCTCCAGCGCCGACCAGCCTTTGATCGGTTCCGATTGGTGGTGCCAATTTGGCCTGTCGAAAGTGCCAAAATGACACCATTTTGATGGACCACAGCATCAATTTTAGGCACCTTGGAATTGATGTGTTTATAAGAAAAAGAAAAGGAAAAAGGAAAAAAGAAAGAGGAAGAGAGAAGAAAATCATGATAGAACATGAAAATCATTTTCTAGAGTGAATATTGGCAAGGCGGGTCTAGATTTTCCACACACTCTCAAAAATTAAGACAAACAATCAGAAGTGGCATGTCACATATCATGCATAGTTGCTTTTGCTTAAAACAAACCATGATTTTCAAGCCAAATTATATCCAAAAAGAAACAGGCAATTCAGTGCAAAAATCTAACAAATAGGGCAATCAGTGCTAGATTCAAACCAAAATAAGGCACTTAGTGCCAAAATGCACAAATAGGGACCTCAATGCCAAAATAGTCAAATAGGGTGATCAGCGCCAATACTCCTAAAATAGGGTAATCAGTGCCAAGACATTCAAAACAAGGCGATCAATTCCAAGACAATCCAACAAATAGGGCAATCAGTGCCACCAAACTCAAACAGAGCGATTAGCGCCAAAATTCACAACAGTGCCCAGCTCGGAAATAGTCAAACAGGGCAATCAGTGCCACTGAACTCAAATCAGGGTGATCAACACCAAAACATTCAAAACAGTACGATCAGTGCATCCAATAAATAGGGCAATCAGTGCCACCAAACTCAAACATCGCGATCAATGCTAAGACACAAATAGGGTGGTCAACACCAAGACATACACAGGCGTGTAGTGCCAAAATAGTCAAAAGGGCAATTATTGCCACCGAACTCAAATAGGGCAATCAACGCTAAGACACAAATAAAGCGGTCAGTAACAAAACTCACAAACAGGGCACCTAGTGCCAAAACAGTCAAACAGGACAATTAGTGCCACCGTACTCAAATCAGGGTGATTAATGTCAAAACATTCAAAATAGGCAATCAGCACCAACACTACAAGAAAAACGCAATTTAGCAATGGATTTTTAGAAACGAGTGCGTCCGTTTCTATTTAGAAATGGAAGAGCAACGGATTAGAAATGGAAAATAATCTTGTATCTTTTACCATTTTTAGAAACGGGATGAAATGGAAACAGATTAGAAACATACATATTATGAATGGCAAAATCCATTGCTAAAATTGGCGGGAAACTTGCGCACGTAACTAGGAACGGATCAGAGATGGATTTAGAAATGGAAATTAGCAATGGATTATATAATCGATTGCTATTTGAAAAGGGACCGGTTCTTATTCACTAGAAATAGATTTAGAAACGGATTAGAAACAGATATTAGAAACGGACATTCAATCCGTTGCTAATCTGGTAAGAAATAAAATAGCACCAAACGATGTCGTTTCAATGTTCTTCTTTTTAGAAACGGATATCCAGTCCGTTTCTAAGAAGAGGAGGCGCGCAAAAAAAAAAAAAGCCCAAACAGCGCCGTTTTATACTTCATGATGTTAGAAATGGACATGCAACCCTAAACCCTTTTTCTTTATTTTCTCTTATTCCTCTCTTCTTCTCCTTGTGCGCCGTTCTCTGTCTCGCTCTGTACCTCAGTTCTCTTTCTCTCTCTTCCTACACTCTCTCTCGGTTTCTCTTCGTGCAACTCCGGCCACCACTGCAGCAGCAGTAACGCTCGCGTCTCCACCATGATCATAGCCTTCGATCGCGACTTCCAGTCCCGATCGCCACTCCTTGCGCGATCGCTCGCCGTTTCAGCCGTCGTTCCAGTCTGCAGAGTCGAGGCGAGCCGCGATTCCTTTACTTCGGTGGTTCGTAGCGACTTCAATGGCTTCGTGTCCTCTCTCTCTCTTCGTTTTGGCGAGTTTGGTTGAAGGCCAGTCGAATCGATTCTCCCCTTGCCATCGTCAGTCATGCCTCGCAACCAACTGCCACTAACCGGCGTCGCTCCAGCTCGTGTCTCCTCAATTTCAGCCGCGATCCAAGCCAAACGCAGTTTTTTTTCCCTGAGGTACAACAGTTTCAAGTATGAAATCAACTGTTTAATTGGCATTTATTTTTGCAGACTTTCTTTTGTTTAATTAGTTGTTAATGTTACTAGGTATGGGCATTAGGCGCTTATAATGTTTTTTTTTGTTTGGTGGGTGTGATTTTAGTGCAGTGGAGGGAGCTGAATTTGAGATATGGTTGTTGCTGTGCTAATACTGATTTTGGGTGCCTTATTGGGAGGCTTTATTTTGATTCCTCGACACGTTAGCTTTTTTTGTTTCTTTGCTTTTTATTTTTCAATTAATTAAGCTAACGTTTCAGAGGGAGATTGAGTTGCTGTGTTTTGATGGGTAAATCTTTGTTCAATACAGCTCAAACAGATATATACACTTTAGTTTAAAAGTAATATAGTAAATCAACACAAAAAAACTGTGTTCGTCATTAGTCCATAACAAGATAATAATGCTTGATAAAGGTATTGCAAACATATGATAACTGATAGGAAATGCCAGAATAGAACACCTATAATACTGCACTAAGCTTCTAAATTTATTGGCCTGCAAAGAAATGCAAATTATGCAAATAATGCAGTTGTTTTCTGTTGATCAGTTAGTTCAGTATGTCTAGTTGTCTACTGCTTAATTTGCTGGGTTAATACGGATTACTTCTAAGTTTGTTGGCCTGCATGCTAATAGGGATTTCGATTGATGTTGTCCAACTTGCTTTTTTGACCTAGAATCAATCCTGAGGGTCCATTATGAAATTGTAACCTCAAAATTTTTTATAAACTAAATTAAACAGTCTTAAAAGATATAATTATACCCAAAAAAGTCACAAACAAGCTTTCTAACACGTCAAGCATGATTTTGTCTTTAGAAGAAACATTTCTATGACTACGGTCATCCATGTGAGAGTAAAAATGATCAAACAATTTGACAAATTAATACCATTTAAATTTCGTATTTCACTGAAAAAATCACAAATAACAAGAAACACAGCAATAATATTTTATTTAGCAATGACCATATTACATAATTTTGTCAATAGTACATGCTAGTACAAGTTTCACAAGAAAGAATAAGGGAAAGAGAGATGCCAAATTGAAAAAGCAGAAATAGATTACAATGAAATCATGAAGATTTATGAGTTTTCCATGTAAAATCTTACAGATTTACTATTTAAAACAAGGCATTTTACTGGATTCTAAGTTTGTACATGTTCTCTCATGTTTTTAACTCTTAACTCATAAAATTGTACTAGTGAACTCACAGTTATAACAATGATTCCAAACTACAGTTTGCATGTTTGGCTCCTCCTGAGTTGCAATAAACAATTTTTTGAGATTAGTTTTAATTAAATGTTAAGGTATATGAGTAATAGTTAGAAAAACTTCTCATGATGTTCTTTATCTGTTAATTGGGTTTCAAAACCCTGCCAATAATTGACCTTGATTTTTAGTTTATAACTTACTTTATTTCTGTGTATGCAGGTTGCGCATTTTAAGGGATCAAGAAAACGCTTAATGCTAGAGTCTTGGAACTTCTTCAGTTGTACTTTTGACATTTCTAATATGTTGTGCCTTACTTTAATGAGTGGGAGAACTAAATTTGATTTTTGAGTTATAATATAGGTTTGGCTTGCCTCTAGACAATAAATTAGTTTTGTGAACCGCCAATTTTCTTGAAAAGAATTGCAAGGGTAATTTGTTTTTGTGCATCATGTCATATTATTAATTTATTATTGACTATGAGATTTTGAATGTTGATATTTGAGTTATTTATGTTTGAAAGAATTATTTTAATTTTATGTTAACCTTTTCTATTTGATTTTAAGTTAATTTCATTAGAAATGTATAAATTGAAATATTAGACACTGGGCAAGATTACAATATTGAAATAATTCCATTTTTTCTAATAGAAAAAACGGAAACAGAATAGGAGGGGATGTCAATTGGCAACAAAAATATTGGAAATGGATTTAACAACAGAAGTAACTTTAGCAACGGATTTAGAAATGATATCAACAACGGTTAAGAAACGGTGTTAAGTGTTGCTTTTATTTTTCGTTATAGATTAGAAACCAAAATTAGAAACTTGGAAATGGACGGTTTGGAAATGAAATTCGTTCCCTAGAAGTTCAAAATTAGAAACGGATAATTCCGTTTCCAAATTAGAAATGTCGGATATCCGTTTCTAAATTGATTTAGAAATGCCAACTTTGGTCACGGACATAATCCATTTCTAATCCGTTTCGAAACTGTTTTAGCAACAGAATTTTTGCATTTAGAAATGAAAAAATCCATTTCTAAATGGCGTTTTTCTTATAATGCAAGACATTCAAAATACAGTGATCAGTGCCAAGACAATCCAATAATTAGGGCGGTTAGTCCAAAACTCATAAATAGGGCAACCAGCACGAAGACAGTCAGACAAGGCGACCAAAGCCAATTCAATAAAATAAGGCGATCAATGCTAAGGTAAACCCAAAACAAGCAATCGGTGGAATTTTCACACATAGGCAATTAGTGCAGTCACAAGTTCAAGCATTTAGTGTAGACAAATAGAATAAGCAAAACAAAGTCACAAAAAATGAAAATACAATATTATAATGAACATGTGCCAAGATTTTTACAAAAAGAAAGTGTCATTATCAGACCAGCACCAACACCAAAAAGTATCACAAAAGGTTAGTCCCCAGACTACCTAGGCTACACCTATAGCCTACCCAAAAAATGACAAGAACGGGAGCCCATGAACTCATCAATGCCTTAGGTCATCCCGTAATGTCCGGATCTGGTCCTCTAAGAAACCCTTATGGGTTAAGGCCTCAACTAGCTCCCCGGAGCGAACCCACCAGGAGAGTAGCCCCTGCACACCAACTAAGAGAAGGCTGTACAAGCAAAACATGGCATTAAAAAAAATTGCATGTATGATATACTAAAATGCCTCACGGATAGACAGGCCAATGGTCAAGAACCTCTTTTGGCAACATAATAGTGGTCATGTCATGGCAAGTGACGTATTTCACCTGCTACATCTCCTCACCAAGGAAGTCGGGAACCACAGGGGTTGCTACTCCCTGACTAGCCTCTAGTCTCTATGGTGATGGTGGGCCTCATTCTTACTCCATTTGCTTAGTGCGGGGGGAAGGATGGGAAGCATTCACGCTGCATTCAGAGTCACTAAGTGGGGCATAAGAAGTGTTTGGTGTTTGAGAACTCATGGCAATTTTGAATGAGAGATTTTGAGAGAAGGATATGATATGAGCAAATGGGGTCACCCCAATTTAAAAAAAAATGGGGAGAACGGGCCTTGCCCTTGCCCAAAAGAAGAGGCTTTTTGGGATTCATCATTTGTCACAATCAAAACGCCCATGATAGAATTTTGGATCCAGCCATACATTCTAATTAGATGAAAAACTACAAAAAGGCTCTAACAAACAAAACAAACCGGATCGGCTCTAGAAAATTTTTTCAAAATCAGATGAAATTCATACAGGATGTTGTAGACATCATCACGGACCTCTAGGTATGGCTTTTAGACCAAAATTACTTTTAGAAGTGTTGAAATTAGAGTCCGAAAGATCAGGCCTTGATCGGCTCTGATCTCTCAGAGGGGGCAAACTGTTGACCATGATTTTACCACCAAGCTCTTGGAAATTCTATTACCGTTCTAACGGCATAAGAATCAACTCGATGGACAACTTTTAGGCCTCAATCGGACCCTCGAAAGCTCGAAAACCTAAAATCAAAGGGCAAGGGTAAAAAGCCATGATCAACGCCAATCAACCTAGTTGTGGCACCGATCTGACAATCGTTGGGACACTCAATCGACATCGATTTAGGGATCATTGGCGCCGATTAAGAGGTGGCCAGCGCCGATCTGCTGTGGCTCAGGCACCCCCTTGCCTATAAATATCACAATCCCCCCCCCCCAATTCAAACCACCTCTTATTGCTTGATCAAGCGCTTCTCAAGCATCAACGATTCTCATTCTCACTTTTGCGATTCTAGGACCATAAAAGTCCAACTTTGCTCTTCTTTGTTAGTTGAATTAAAGCCTGACTTAACTCTTAAAAGTCGATCTTTTTGACTTTCAATCACACTTTGACCTTCCTTATGCCAAAGCTATTAGTTAGTTGATTCATTATTAATTAACCTAAGGATTAATGAATAATTTGTTAATTAACACTAGTATATAAGACTATAGTATGGGTCCTTGTGCCCTACCTTAGCTTATATTGGAGGAAGAATCAACCTCTTTAGTCAACAATAATCGTGGAGCTCTTATCTGGCCGCATCATAAGCATAAGGGCATAATCACTAAACTCAGACTTTGTCAACTAAGCCCGGTCCATCTAACACCTTTTCAATTGTCAAGCCCGGTTTATCTAGCAAAACCATGAAATCAGTTTTTAAACTAAGACTGAAACAATCGGCACACCTGTAAGCTCACTTTAAAAGTGGCATCCTCAAAACCCTACCATCTTAATCGATGGCAAAACTTTGTGTGTCTTGATCCTCATGCAAACAAGGTATGAAGGGAAACCTACGAATTTCAGCTTAGGTAGTAAGTCCCCGACCAAATAGACCAGTTAGGACTTAGGGAAATGTGTTGCACGACCTAGAGTCCTCAATACATGAGGCTAGAGTTGGGCTCCCCTCCGAATTACACACTCTTTCATTATTACTTTTAATGCACTATATTCTAGATATTGTCATGCATTATTAGTATGTTCATGCATCGATAAACTGACATTCATGCAAAACACCACTTTTGATTTCTCAATTAGACTCGAACTCTTAATTCATATGCAAAGAAGCCGAAAACCTAGTCCCCAAACCTAATGATTCAAGGCTAGTGGATTTTATTCATTATGGCACACTAAAGGAGTCAATCATAGGGTTTTTACCTTATATTTTCCTTAAAAATGAAAATAAATTAAGGTGGCAACTCTAACACACCACACACAGTCAAAGCGCTCCAATAAGCCAACTCGACATCACTTAAAAGTGCTAAATCGAGCCATAATATGACAAATTCATAATCAGACTAACTAATAACAACAAACAAATAAAAAAAAAAAAGGAACCGTGTAAGAGTTCCAACTAGTTTCCATAACAAATCGATCAGATGGCCCATCCAAAAAGACACCGTCCTTTGAGTCTTTCACACGGCTCCTGATAGGGTGCTTACAAGATAATGTTGAAAATTGCTTTTTCACACTTAAATATCTTATATATCTAATGGTGGATTATTATTTATATTATGTAATTTATATAATGCAGCAATCAGCCTTATGCTTAATGATAGTTGTTCTCTATACTATAGCATGAAAAATGAAAGGGGAAGTAGAAGAGTAAGTCTAATAGAGTAATGAGTTCTTTCTATAGCTTTCCAAGGGTGAGCTACTGATGTAGCCGTTGCCTTATGAATAATTTCATTAGAAATTGTATGATGTATAAAATAGAGACTGATCACTAATACATATATTGAGCAGACCAATGCAATTGAAAGTTATATGAATTTACAATTATTGACATATGCTATGAAGCATTCGAATTGTTTAGTTACCATTAAAAATAATTTGAACTCTAAAGGAACAATCCAGTATGTAATCCTCTTTTTAATGGACTTATGGGAAATAGTTTCACTAATGTATTTGAGTATATAAATGTGTAATTTATAATGGAATTTTAATTAAAACATTTTAAATTGTGGAATGTTTATATGTTTTATATAAAGGAAATTTATTGAGTTTGAGATTTTTATAAAAGTGGGTCTTATGATTTCTGTTTCAAATTGTGTTTGAAATTATTGCCACATATGCATTTTGAATATGAAAAGTTAAGTCGATTGTAGTATGTTTATTAAGTTCTTATATAGACTAAGTGCTTGATAAACATATTACGGGCAACTTGCCACGTCTCACAGTGCGGTAATGTGTGACAAAAGCTATAAAATTATTATAATATATAAGACTAAAATCAGTTCCTCGTGCCCTACGTATGTTAAATGAAAGAAAGACTCAACCTCCTTGATTATTTAAATCATCGTGGAGTTACGTAATTGTACACTTACACCACTCGACCCCTTCACCTAAGGTATAACATCTAAACTCAAACTTTTCCAATTAAGCCCAATCCATCAGGCATATAACATGCTTAAAAGCTCTATCCATCTAGCATGCAAAGCCTGATCTATTTGGTAAAACCACAGAACTAGTTTTTAAACCAAGCCCAGTTCGTCTGACACCTTGAGGCTAGTCCGTCCGGCACCTCATAAGCCCATTCTAAGAATGACACTCAAAACCCTACCATCCTAATCAATGGTCGAATTTTGTGCACCCTGATTCTTATACAAACAATCTAATACCCCATTTTCGATCTCATAGGACAAGAATAAGAGATGTTGCATTTTGCGTCAGAGGCACGCATAGGCTTGCTTATTAGTACAAAACTAATATCAATGAAAATATAATATAATAATTAAATGCTCAGTTTACAAATCCTTTAGAATGTATAGCGAAAGTCTTTAAATTATAATTTGCTTAAAACAATTCAATTATAATTATTAGGAAAATTAAAATCTTTTAAAGTAGTAGTGAAGCCCATCAAACATTTCTAAAAAAGTTAGGTAAATCCTTCAGAAAATCTCAAGTGTTCCCTTTGGAAATCCAATTAAGAAAATGAACAAACCAATTAATAAAACATTATCTAGGTGATAGTAAAGTGCTCAGAAGTCCTTTATACATATTTAACATTCCAATTCAATAAAATAATTTTTTAAGAGGAACTACCCTCAAATCCAATACTAGTAAATCCAAAAATATCAAAAGTTCAACCTCAAAATAAAATTCCTAGTCCAAGTGGAACAAATCAAAAATCTTAAAAAAAGTTCAAAGGATTAGAACAATTGCATTTAGATATAATGCAAAATCCACATAATAAAACTAATGCTCTCTTTATTTCAAATCTAACACATGCCACGAGTCAGTAATATAGATTCACGCTTTAGTCTGGAAGCAGAAGATCTTCTCTCTGGACACATGTACTCGAGATCCATAGTAAACAAATTCAATCTACACAAATTAAAAACATCGCGCTGAGTATTAAAGTCAGTGGTACTCAACAATTATATGTAATCACATAACATACAGGTATGGTCCATTGAAAGCATACACATCATCATAATATATATATATATATATATATATATATATATATCAATTCAAGAAATTTACACAATTTTCAATTTTACACTTACAAACACAAATTCTCAAGATCAATAAATGAGAGAAGAAGGAATATTTATGAACACCAACATCAATAAATGAAATCAAGCTAAACATATAATTGCAGAGTACAAACCTCAGATCGTACAATAGCAACTTAACTTCTCAATCATGCCTTCCCTTTGCCCTTATCAACCACAGAAGGTTCACCCTTCCCTTGATTATGCAATCCTTCTATGATCATAGCCCACTTGAACCTTAACACTCTGATATTAATAACTCCTAATTTATTGTTTGATTGCAGGTTTCTATGGTGGAGATCATGGGAATGGAAGAGGAGCTTCTTTCTTCTCTCCATTTCTCTCTTTCTCTCTTTTCTCTCTTGAGTGTATGTGAAGAGGGAGGCACTCTCTTCTTAGAAGAGGGTGTCGAGCACTCTTCTTAGATTTAAGTTAATAAATAAATTTTTTTTTCTTCATTTTTTACTATACAAAATGGAACACACAAAATGACCCATAATCAAATAAGCCATTTATTTAACAAAAATCCATTTAATGAAATATTCATTATGGAATATCAATAAATATTAAAAATATATTTTGAAAAAATAATTCATTTAATACTAATAGTTATCAATAAAACATATTTAAAAATCAAATTCCAACAATTGATAATAAATACCAAATTAATCATTTTAATGCTCAATAAATAGCAAAAATCACACCAATTGAGCAAAAATGTTCCTAGTTCAATTTTATCCCATTTTTAATTTCAATTCCAAATATTTAGGTGCAATTAGATTGTATCACATGAAATTCAATAACAAGCCTTCCTAAGGCATAACCTAACAACTTACAATCCAAAAATCATTTTGTGCATGGAGAATCATATTAATAACATGCAATGCATGAACCACCATATAGACTCAATAATCGCGAAATAACTTATCCAAATTGAAAATTGTACCAAAATCTAATTTGTTACTAATTAGTAATCCAGTAAGCTATTATTCATAAAATCTAAAAATCAAGGCGTTACAACTCTCTCACCCTTAAGAAAATTTCATCCTCGAAATTTTCAATTGTTCTGGATAGACCATAACAATATACATCTATAACACCATGTTCTTAGTCCATTGAAACGACATATTATGCTTTGGTATAGCATAGTATTCATTAGTCTCATCTATCACTATTCTTAAGTGACATTACCAATATGACTAGCAATAAGAGATCACATCAACTCAAACATAAGCAGACATGTGTTTCTTGTGTAGTAAAGCCACAAGAGTCAAAGTGAAATTATCATGGCACAAAGTAACACATCAGCTCATAAACTTTTATAAACATTCAAAACTTTCAATCTCATAAATATATATATATATATATATATATATATATATATTAATAAACTTATTACACCATAATTTTCATTAAAGAACTCACATAGTCTATTGCGTGTGGAAACTACATCATATTATAGATATGTAAAATACTTTATATATGTTCTTCTATCATTTAAGAATTCATTTATCTCATAGAACCAATGAAATCACCTCGAGTCATATCTTATACAAGTTTAATGAATGACACATATAATCAATTTAACTCTTTAATTCACAAAGATTTTTCTTGCTTATAATTACTCATTTATTCATTATCACAAGTAGAATCAAGTAAAGATATTGTTTCACATAAACACATACTCACAAATACAAATATATATATAACCACTTACAAGTTATTCATATAGGGATATAATTGGCCAACAAAAGCTAGTCTCATCATCTAAAGTTATTCCCCAAACTTGATATATAGAACATTCATTAAATCAAATTAAGACATAAATACTCTACCTATATATACATAATACTTCTTATTCTGAAGCTTTCAGTCATAACTCACTTTTTTTTTAATTTTTCTTTTCCATTTTGCACCCCACTTACTGATTACCATTCTATTATGGAAGAGTATCGATTGATTAGGCCAAAACTCATCTACATATACACGGAGTCATAACAATTATGCATGCAAAGCTTTAAGATTCTCAAACACTCCACCGCTTATTCATATTTAAGAGAAAACCTTATGATTTTCTATAAATATTCAAGTTCTCCCCGAGAGTCATGCAAAGAAAGTAATCATACTCTTACATCTGGCAAGAACATAAAAACAGACTTATTCACTGTGTAAATGGAGGTCTCTATCCATTACCTCAACCATTGCAAGACTCATCACATAACCTTGCATAACAAACAACTTAGTATTCCATCAAGAAAATACATCACAATAATGTCCAACTCTCATTATGTGGGTCCTCTAGCTACGTTCTCATATTACTCATTCATAGTCTCGTGTTGACAACTACTTCACAATTGGTACATTTCTATGAAGTTCTATACACAAAAGCTTACACATTTTCACATAGAAAATAACTCATTTAATTCTAGCATGTTAAATTTATGTAATCATATTTAGTTAATTTTATTATGTGCTTATTTATTGATCCAAATTCATTTGACATATAACATAATTATCATATAATACAGTTAGCCTGATTTCATGCAAGATATCACATACATTCTAATAAGCACGATACATCATAGTTGAACATCATCCATGAGTTTACTATGCGATTCATGCTATGGTCACACATCATCATACATGTTCGTAGTTTACTTTCTCATGCATAGCATATAAGAATTAACAAATAGGGAAGTTTGCAATAATAGATAACTTATCCTATATATATTCACATATATATATATATTTTAGCCAAAACGAGTTTCATTAAGCTATAGTCCATGTATTAACATGTAATTATCGATGGATTCATGCTGCAATTAATCAAATTCAATATCTACAATATCCACACATCTCAATCATGCACTTGACTCTTAAAATCATTTGCATAGTAAACACATTCATAAAGTCATAGAAATTCATATCATGCCTCTTTAACACCTTAGTTATATTACTCATTTCACGTATACTAGTTTGATAACTCAATCATATGAGACTCACCAAGGCACACACTTCACACTTATAATCATAACAAAACTTTAGGGCATACACTTTTAATCACCTCAATGAACCTTGATGGTCTACCCGAGCATGCAACTTATCAATATCACCAAACATTATAAATTATTTCAATATGCAAGCCTAGGTACATGACCAACTAAGGATTTTTCACTTCAACTTGATCATGTTGACTTTTCAAATTTTTTTCATATAACTTACTTGTGCGTTTCCATTACAAGACTCAAGACCCTTTTTTTTCATTCTCATACACATTGATGCTCATTCAAGGGCATGTATTCATAGATTACACAAAAACATTTACTTATACTTTATAATTATTTAAGAATCCAATGATAATTATCAAATAATGATCAAGTAACATTCACAGTTAAAATTCTCTATGAGTAGGCACTTAGCTTTGCCTAGCCATAACATGCCTAACTAGTCCAATATATGGACTTATCATAGGACCAAATGATTAAATAAAAATGTAAAAACAAACCAAATATGTCACATGTAATCATAATCACTCAACTCAAAATAGTATCATACAAAACTTAATTAATTCATGAAGCAAAAATCCCTCAAAGAATAATATAGTCAGTAGCAAAATGCTAAACTAAGCATTCAACTCTAACATCATCTGACCAAAAGCAGCAAGTCCTACAATAGACACAAGCTTACTAATAGAATCTCCAGCAACATGAGGTGGAACATAACTATTCGCATCCTCATCAGCTACGTGTTGTGGTCCAGAAGACACAACAATTTCATAAATTTGCAAGATCTGCATCAGAGATAAGTTCTAGTCTAGACCAAAGTGGCATGTTTCATATCATTATAAAAATCTCATTTTTCAAAACTCACACCCGATTTCCCAAATAAGTTAAACAAAACAAGTTAAATAACACAGTCAAACTAAGTAAATTAAACCGAAATCGAATAAACCAGTAGCTCTAATACCACTAAATGTAACACCCCCTTTTCAATCCTGTAGGACCAGAAGAAGAGATGTGCATTCTGTGCCGGAGGCACATACATGCTTGTTTATTAGTATAGTACTAGTATCAATGAAAACATAATATACTAATTAAATGCTCAGTTTACAAATCCTTTAAAATGTACAACAGAAGTCTTTAAATTATAACTTGCTTAAAACAATTCAATTATAATTATTAGGAAAATTAAAATCTTTTAAAGTAGTAGTGAAGCCCACCAAACATTTTTGAAAAAGTTAGGCAAATCCTTTAGAAAATCTCAAGTTTTCCCTTTAGAAATTCAATTAAGAAAATGAACAAACCAATTAATAAAACATTATCCAGGTGATAGTAAAGTCCTCAGAAGTCCTTTATACATATTTAACATTCCAATTCAATAAAATAATTTTCAGGAGGAACTATCCTCAAATCCAATATTAGTAAATAAAAAAATATCGAAAGTTCAACCTCAAAATAAAATTCTGAGTCCAAGTGGAACAAATCAAAAATCCTCAAAGAGTTTAAAAGATTAGAACAATTGCATTTAGATATAATACAAACCCCACACAATCAAACTAATGCTCCCATTATTTCAAATCTAACATATGCCATGAGTCAGTACTATAGACTCAGACTCCAGTCTGGAAGCAGAAGATCTTCTCTCTAGACACATGTACTCGAGATCCACAATAAACAACTTCCACCTACACAAGTTAAAAATATCGCACTGAGTATAAAACTCAGTGGTACTCAACAATTATATGTAATCACATAGCATACAGGTATGGTCCATTGAAACCATATACATCATCATAATATATATATATATATATATATATATATATATCGCTTGTTCTAGAAGTCTACATTCTCATTCCATGTTTTCATGCAAACACTCAAAATCAATTCATATACAAGTTTACTTGCATTCTAGAAAATCACTTCAATCAATACATATAAGAGCAAACTCATATATGTGTTTATTCACATAGCAAGTAGTTAAGTAATCTCATAGAGTTCTATTTGAAACTTAATACAAGGAATACAAACAGTTAGGTATTAATGATCATATTTCTGCATATTCCAAAGGTACACTTCATTAAAACATCATTAAGACACAAACTATATCATAATGAATTCAGAATATATTTCATATTAGATAAATACAGAGCATATCTATTATTTCAGGATATAATCAAAATATGTACCATAACAAATGGATGACATTCTTAATGCTAAATCAGAACTTTATTAGTGTCATTGACAAATTAGAATACTGTCATTCTCAATGCCAGATCAGAATATCATTGGAACATATATACAATACAAAAATATATCAAAACACATACTATTACAGTATGATATCAATCACATTGTTTAAACTTTTTATTTATGGGCCTTATTAGTAGCTTAGAAAAAATAGAAGCAGAATAGGTATCAAATTCAGAATCAGAATGACATAATAGCCAACAGAACAAATTAGGCAGAAGCCTATAGAACGGTAGCATAAGCCTACAAAATATTGTTGTGTGTTCGCAACCTGAGTGGGACACTCTGTGTCTAGCATATGATCATAGCTCAAATCCAGTAATCAGTAGAATGCTTAGTATATCAGTATCAATATATTCACATTCATAAAACTATTCAACCAAGTACATAATAAGTCCCCAGATGTTTTGTTATAGTTCTTTACATTTGTATATGAGTCCAATCATAGATAGAATCTCGAAAGTTCAATTATAGCATCACAGGCATTTATAAACATACCTGATTGCGTCTTCAACCTCATTATACACAAAGGAACTCATAGGTCCTTATGTGTCAAAATAATCATAGCATATTTCCCATGTTAACATTTATATTCATAATATCAATATATTATTTGTTTGTCACTATCCAATCATATAAGGAACAAGTACATAATCACTTCACATACTTACCTCATTTCAGCTCCATATCAATCATGGTTCAACTTTTTAAAAAATAAGATATGGAGAACTTTTCTCATAATTAAAGTATTACATCAAATAATTTCATCACTTCAAATTATCGACTCATAAGTATAATCAGATATTAATCGAACTTCCATATTTAAGAACTTAAGCCTATTCAACCAATTCTATGTAAACAGGCTACAAACACCGAATTCTAAAAATAAATCGAGTATAAACATTATACCAAACTCAACCAAGACCATAGTAAGAGGCCACTAGTTCTTTTAGGTGATTCAGTTTAATTCCATTTCAAATAACGACCATAAAATCTAGAACATTCATTCTCATGTTCATAAAATAAATAGTTCAAGTCACTTGATTAAGGCAACATTAATCCATATATGTGTTAACCTAATATCACTCAAGATAGCAAGCAAGTAAGAGTAATTGGTGCATAGCATTAAGCCTTCCATGATAAAATTTCAAATTGGTGTTACCAATTCAAATTCACACACTTAGTTCATGGTAGTTCATAGGTCAAGCAAATCAACATTACAATAACAAAGTTCTAGTGTGTCTTTTAACATCTTTTTATATTACGCAAATAACATAATATCACACATCAAGTTTAACTCATATCATATAAAAGACCAATCACAACCCACCTTAGTTAGTGTTTATTTCAATATGCAATCATGCAATACATAACATTAGAATTGAATAGATCAATAGGAGAATCATTTCATCCAATCATAACTATTTGACCAAATCCTTCAATTTGATTTCACAGTCCAATATTAAGCCAAAGTTACTAATTTGTCACATTCAGACTTACATTCAATTCTTATGTCATGTTAATTAGTATAATCAAGTAATAACTCGCAATTAAAAGCCAACTAAGTATGGTTCCTATCTTATGTATTCTTATTTGACTTCCATATAATATATTAGTCACATTTAAGAAAGATTCTAAAGATTACCACATCAAAGATACATTAGGTATGCATTTAGAGCGTTTAGACATCACTAGGAGGTCAAAAATACACAATCACACTTTGAGAGTCAGGGGAGTCCACGGCCTAGGCATGGTCTCTAAAATTTCCACAGCCTAGGCATGGCAGCACTTTGTGTTGGAACCAATTTTGGTATTTAGGTCATAACTTAAGTTATAGACATCCAAATTAGACACAAGAAGATATGTTGGAAACCTAACAAGTAGATCTACAACTTTTATAGAGCACAAGTTATTATCTAGACATATTAGTGGTCAAAATGAGCAATAAATTTGAATATTTAAGTTTGATGTCATGACAAAACCAATTCTGATTTTTGGATCATAACTGGAGCTATGGGTATCCAAATTAGACACAAAAAGATGTTTTGAAAAGTTAATAAGTAGAGCTACAATTTTGTGAGGAGCTCGAAGACAGATGAAAAATATAAAGGTTTCAACATTGATCTAATAACACATTAAGCATCAAAATTTATCAATTCAAGCAATTTACACAAAACTTCCAATTTTACACTTAAAAATACAAATTCTCAAGATTAATAAATAAGAGAAGAAGGAATGTTTATGAACAACAACATCAATAAATAAAATCAAACTAAACATAGAATTGTAGGGTACAAACCTCAGATCATACAATAGCAACTCAACTTCTCAATCATGCCTTCCTTTTTTCCTTATCAACCATAAAAGGTTCACCCTTTGCTTGATTATGCAATTCTTCTATGATCACAGCACACTTGAACCTTAACACTCTAATATTACTAACATTCAATTTATTGCTTGATTGCAGGTTTCTATGGTGGAGATAATGGGAATGGAAGAGGAGCTTCTTCCTTCTCTCCCTTTCTTTCTTTTCTCTCTTGAGTGTATGTGAAGAGGGCGGCACTCTCTTCTTAAAAGAGGGTGTCGAGCACTCTTCTTAGATTTAAGTTAACAAATATTTTTTTTTCTTTTTTTTTTTACTATACAAAATGGATCACACAAAATGACCCACAATCAAATAAGCCATTTATTTAACAAAAATCCATTTAATGAAATATTCATTATGGAATATCAATAAATATTAAAAATATATTTTGAAAAATAATTTGTTTAATACTAATAGTTATCAATAAATCATATTTAAAAATCAAATTCCAACAATTGATAATAAATACCAAATTAATCATTTTAATGCTCAATAAATAGCAAGAATCATACCAATTGGGAAAAAATGTTCCTAGTTCAATTTTATCCCATTTTTAATTTTAATTCCAAGTATCTAGATGCAATTAGATTGTATCACATGAAATTCAATAACAAGGCTTCCTAAGGCACAACCTAACTATTTACAATCAAAAAATCATTTTGTACATGGAGAATCACATCAATAACATGTAATGCATGAACCACCATATAGACTTAATAATCATGAAATAACTTATCCAAATTGAAAATAGTATCAAAACCCAATTTGGTACTCATTAGCAATCCAGTATGTTTTTCTTCATAAAATCTAAAAATCAGGGCGTTACAAACGAGGTACGAATGCATATCTAAGATTTCAGGCTAGGAAGAGAGACCCCCTACTGACTTGACTGGTCAAGGTCTAAGGGAATGTATAACATAAGCTAGAATCCTAGATAAATGAGGAGTTAGGCTCCCCTTTGAATTGCACCAATTATTAATTTATATTTTAAATGCGCTATATTTTTTATATTGCCAAATCATGCACCTATATAATTATCATTCATGCGAATTGCTATTTTGATTACTTAAATTTCTAAATCGTTGATTCATATGAAAAGAAGCAAAAAAAACTAGTACTTGAACCCAATGATTCGAAGCTAGTGAATTTTATCCTTGTGGAAAATTAAAATGGAGTTAAACATGAGTTTTTATTTTGTATTTTCTTAAAAAATAAAAACAAAGTAAGGTGGCGACTCTAAACACATCACACACTATCAAAATGCTCTAAAGAACCAATCTGACTAATTAACCGCTGAACCAAGCCATAACAAATAAAAGGAAATGTAAGGAGTTCCCATCATTCTTTAAGAAACTAACCAATGGGTCCATCTTGATCGACTCTGTCCTTTGGATCTTTCCTATGGCGGTTGGGAGGGGACTCACAAAAGTAAGTTAAAGAATAGTTATTGTACCTACTTGAGTAGAAAATATAATTAACCTTGTGTTTTCTATTTGTAAAGAGGAATTATAAAATTCCATATTATGATATAAAAATTGAAGTTGAAACTTTCATGTAATAGAATGATATGCAATTCATTTTCAAAAAGGACCGCGAGACATGGTTCCATTGCATGAATGTTATGGAAAAACTTTTTCTTTTATTGATAATGAATGTTGAAACTCATTTGACTTTTATTTTGAGGAGATGCATACGAACTCGCTTGATCCTTTAAGCACTTGTCATGAGCCTTGACTAAGTGTTAGTCTTCAAGCGCTTTTGACTTACGTTTACTTTCTCATCTGACATGAGCCTTAACTAAGGGTTATTGTCACGACCCGTTTCCATGGGCTGGACAGGCACTAGGGCCTAGGAAAGCTTAAGGCCACGATGGCCTGTAGTAAGCCTAATCTTTGATTTTTAACACCATAACTATGTGAAAATATTCCACAAGTTGGCCCATTATATTTTAATAATTCAAACTATTACAAGGCCTTATTTTATTCAACTAAACCGTTCCCATAAAATTTTACAATCACTTAACATTATTATTACAATAATAAAATCTTATCCTAATTGCGGATTTTCTACTACTGTACAATTATAAAGAATCCTAAATAATTCTATCTTATACATTTAAACAATCCTTACATAACCTTAAAAGAAAAGAAAGCTAAAGCTCCAAATCCTACCAAATGATTCACAATCCCCTGAAACAAAATAAGGGATAAGGGGGGAAAGGGGTGAGTATAAAACTCAGTGACTAATAACATATATACCAAACCCACACATTCACACGAATGATACTTAAGGCATTCTAAATGAACTTTCTCCATTCACACAATGTCAATCATATCATCCACAAACAACTGCAACCATATGCATATCCAGTGATTGTTAGTCAGTGAAATCACTTTAACAGGACCATGCTCCCCCCAAGCATGCTTTAATATCCATCATATCACATCATATAATCCCATGGTCCTGTGACTTGTGCACCCAGGGAGCCCACCGCATTCGGGCAAAACCATAAACAGATAAAAATATTTTTTTGCAAAATAATTTTCTTTGTAAAAATATTTTTCCATGACATGTGTCATCATCCAAAGTGCACAAGGGGAGGCGTCACTCCCACCGCTTATGGCCCACTGACGGCATTCTCACCATGCCCGTACTCTCAACCCAGGTGATTCACATCATTCCAACTCCCACATAACAACCACATATCATCATGTACAACCAATCATTCATAGCATTTATCATTGCACAAACATTCTTTCACATACTATGTATCCAAGAATTTAGAAATAACAAGCACAAGGCATAAAATAAATTATGCTGTAATAAATTTGGTAAAGTATTATATATTATTATTCACCTAAAAGCAAGAAGTTGATTTCCACAGATCAACCAGGCTTTTACAACAGTTTATTGAGCTTCTTCAACCTAATATCAAATTAACATTTCATATTCAGTTCTTTATTATAATTACGTCCTTTATATTTTTAAGTAGATTAACTAATGTAAATCTTTTATGATTTATTTGTTATTTTGAAGTTCATACTTTAGTTTAGGTAAGAATTAAAATCTATTTAGTTTCTTATTGTTTTATTCACAGCCTATATTCATACTCTACTTTCATCAGTGCTATTACTTATACTTTTAAAGTAAATCAATTATTATGGATTTATTTATTACTTTAATAATTAAAGAAATAATCCACTTAACTTAAATCAAATTATCAAAATCATTACCCAATTAACTTATTAAAATCATTTAATTAAATATTTCATATTTCTTTACCACCTAATTAAATTTATCATTCACTTTAATAATTAGATGAAATCATTAATTTGCCACATTCTATTTATT
>CANUEP010104348.1:0-17649 GCA_947857235.1 Jatropha podagrica
GGATTTAATGATTTTAAAGAGTGATTTTAAGTTGATAATTAGTACTTTTAATGGAGGCATTATGAAAGAAAGGTTTTTGCTTGAAACATGAATTGATTTTGTTGGATTTTACAAGTTGTAAGTTAAGTGATTTTGAAATAATAAGTGTCAATTTTAAAATATTTTTGAATAAGAAATGATGAATGAGAAATGAGACTATTTATGGAAGAATTTAATTATTCTAAGCTCTACCATACGTGATTGACATGTGGTATGATGAGATTATTGTGATATATGAGTATGCTCGGATTATCAGCCTGTATTATTGGTGGAGCTATGATCATATGCTAGGGTTATCAACCCTTACAAATAGGCAGACGCGCTTATTATTGTGGTGCTTGCATAGACCACGGTGGCTTCAAGTCACGATTATGTAATTGGTGGGTGGCGCTTTCACATGCCATGATTATGTGATTTTTGGGTGGCACTTTCAGAGGCCACGATCGATTCTACTTACATTCTTTCGATATCGGTATGAGCTTTAGATAAAATAAAAATGAGAATTTTAATTCATTATATTGAAACTAGAAAACATAATGGCATTTACGATATTTTCTTATTTATTTTGAGTTGATATAAATTTTTAAGTGTGAATTTCTTGTGATTTTTTAAATATTTGGATTTGATTAATACGATTTCGGTGTTTAAAAAAATGTATTGTTTGAAAATATTTATTTGGTGTCCCTTGGATATTTTAAATTATTGGTTATTTAGCACCATTGAGTCTTCCACTCAGCACGTCAATTCTTATCACGCGCAGATTGTGAGCTGTGGGTGTTACGTAAAGATCGGAGAGATAGTATCAGAGTAGAATTATTAATTTTGGATAGAATATGTTTATTAGGTAAATAATGGCATGTATGAATTTATTATAACAAATTTTGAGGTTGTAAATATTGTAATTATAACTAATGAAATCGGTGGCCGATTAAGTATTATTATTTGATTTCATGAATGATGTATGAACGATGGTATATATTTTTTTGAATGGTTAATTATATAATAAGATGACTTGACATTATATTTTTAGAAGTGTTGTGCGACTTGGTATAATAATTTAGAGTTGAGGTTTGGAGGATTGAACATTGGAAGTGCTTTGTTTTCTTTGTGTGGCAAGTTGATTTTTAGGGAAAACTCTTGCAAATTTTTTTGTATGGATTTCCCTATGTTTTTATTTATCAAAAAAACAATTTTTATCAAAATATTACTTACTTCCTTATGGAAACTAAGTCATTTCTAATGTATATTTCGGATTCATTAGGTATAATAACTTAGTACTCCGACACCAAATATGGCATCCGTTGTCTAATTTTTTAAGATTGGGCGGCGGGTGTTACAAAATGTCCCCCCTTTAGACTTATATATATATATATATATATATATATATATATATATATCTTGTGCGTGCAAAATTGGTAAGAATATTGAGTAGCTTGGTGGTAAGTCAATTTAATTATAACTCAAAGGTTAGGGTTTCAATTTGCTTGATTGACAAATAAAATTGTTCATAAATCATAGTCTAGGGTTAGATCGGGTACCCGACTAATCAATACAAATTGAAAAGTTGTGATTTTATTTTTGCCCTAACTTTTGATAGGTGATTGGCGACTAGGGTTATTTTCTGAGAGGAGCTATTGACAGATGAAAGAGGAAGATTAATTTTGGCTGGTTGAGTGATGGAGTACTTCATTGAAAATTTTAAAATATATATATATATATAATACTAAAGCAAAAATATTTTAAAAATACGCTCTATTCTTTCAGCATTTTATTTTTATAAATTTTTGGAGTTTTTTAATATGATTTTTCTTTTTTTCTAAAAAATTTGATTGGTCATTAAAATATTTTTTAAATTTAGAAATTATGCAGCAATGAGGTTGGGTAGCGATGGAGGGTTCGATTACATAAAAGAAGAAGAAATTGTGATTTTATTTTTGCCGTAACTTTTGATAGGTGATTGGCAGCTAAGGTTATTTTTTGAAAGAGAGGATAAGAGAACAAAAATAAAAAAGAGAGGAGCTATTGGCAGACGAAAGTGGAAGATTAATTTTTCCTGGTTAAGTGATGGAAGAAGGACTTCATTGAAAATTGTAACAATCTATCTATGTGTGTGTATGTGTGTATATACATGTATATTATTGAAGCAAAAATATTTTAAAAATGCTGAAGCTCTATTCTTCTAACATTCTATTTTTTAATTTTTAAGAAGTTTTTGGAGTTTTTTTATTATGATTTTTCTTTGTTTCGAAAAACTTAATTGGTCATTAAAATATTTTTTAAATTTAGAAATTATGTAACAATGAGGTTGGATAGTGATGGAGAGTTCATTTACATAACAGAAGAAGAAATTGTGATTTTATTTTTACCGTAATTTTTTATAGGTGATTGGTGGCTAGGGTTATTTTCTTAAGGAAGGGATAAGAAAATGAAATGAAAAAAGAGAAGAGCTATTGGCAGATGAAAGAGGAAGATTAATTTTGGCTGATTGAGTGATCGAAGAAGTACTTCATTGAAAATTGTAACAATTTATCTATGTGCGTGTGTGTGTGTGTATATAATACTAAAATAAAAATATTTTAAAAATGTTGACGCTCAATTCTTCAACTGTTATATTTTTTATTATTTTAGAAATTTTTTGAGTTTCTTTTATTATGATTTTTCTTTGTTTCTAAAAACTTGATTTGTCATTAAAACATTTTTTAAATTTAGAAATCATGCAGCAATGAGGTTGGATAACAATAGAGAGTTCGATTATATAAAATAAGAAGAAATTATAATTTTATTTTTGTCGTAACTTTGGATAGGTGATTGGCGATTAGGGTTAGATTTTGAGAGATATGATAAGAGAATGAAATGAAAAAAGAGAGGAGCTATTGGTAGATGAAAGAGGAAAACTAATTTTGGCTAATTGAGTGATTGAAGCTTCATTGAAAATTGTAACAATCTATCTATGCGCGTGTGTATATATATATATATATATATATATATATATATATATATATATAATATTGAAATAAAAATATTTTTAAAATACTGTCACTCTATTCTTCAAGCATTCTATTTTTTATTTTTTTAGAAATTTTCAGAGTTTTTTTAATTACGATTTTTCTTCATTTCTAAAAACTTAATTGGTCATTAAATTATTTGTTTAATTTAAAAATTATACAACAATGAGGTTGTATAGCAATGGAGGATTTGGTTACATAAAAGAAAAAGTTATGATTTTATTTTTATCGTAACTTTTGATAGGTGATTGACGAGTAGGGTTATTTTCTAAGAGTGAGGATAAGAGAACCAAATGAAAAAAAAGAGGAGCTATTGACAGATGGAAGAGGAAGATTAATTTTGGCTAGTTGAATGATCGAAGGAGTATTTTGCAAAAATGTTTTAAAAATGCTTACGCTCTATTCTTTCAGCATTCTATTTTTTATTTTTTAAAAAATTTTTGAAATTTTTTTATTATGATTTTTTTTATTTCTAAAAACTTGATTGGTCATTAAAACATTTTTTAAATTTAGAAATTATGACAACAATTAACATTTTGAAATTGTTTATATGATTTGATTAGCCATTAAAGTATTTTTAAAATTGGTAAATTGATAATTTATGATAATAATCAACTTTTTTTTAAAATTTAAACTTATCTAGTTATATCTTTTCCTTCTGTTGAATCTTAATTTTTATCTATTTATTATTTTGTATTTTTAGGCCTTTTATCTGCTCTCTACTTCTATTGTTCTCATCTCATAATTTTTTTTCTTTGAACTTCAATTTTACAGATTCCTTTATTTTGCAACAAATCGTACTGGCGAATCAAGTATGTGCCATGGGTAGCTCAAGTTGAGCGAAAACACCGTCACATTATATTGAAACATCATGGACCTTGTTACATCAAGCTTCTTTGTCGTATTATCCACGGTCTTTTGCATGTACTAATGATGGATGCCTCTTTAATTAATAGACTCCCCACAAATACCCTTTTCTCAAATTCTCATTTTCAAGTTCTAGTTCAACTAGATTTTTCTCTTTCCAAAATTAAAACATTTGGTTGTTTATCCTTAGTAAAATCTTATACCAAAACACAAGTTAAAACCTCGGTCAACACCTTTTGTGTATTTAGGTTTATTTAGCGAATATCAAAGGCATCAATGCTTCAATCCACTCTCCTAAAAACTATATTTCTCTAAGGATGGATGGACGTAGGATTCAAAACCGAGGCAGGAGGGGAGGCGGAGGAGAGACAAGAATAGATGCATGCAATATTCATAATTGGGATATAAATAATCATAGAATATATATAATGTAATTAATATTCATTATAAAATAATTTCAAAATGCATTATATGTAATACATATAACATATCCTTTTTTAAATCATGAAAATCAGCTATAAGTGAATTTATTGAAAATGTTTCAACAATTTCTTTTTCGATGTAGAGTAGCTAACAATCAGAGAGAAATCTTTAATCTTATTACGAAACTTATTCTTAATATAGTCATTATTGAAAAAGATCACTCCGTAGTAGCTGCAAAAATTAAAAGAGTAAGAATAAGCGTCACCGCTCTATATACAAAATGATAATTAGATTTTCCTGTTTTCACCAACGTTGACACAAATAAAAAATAGTTGACAATTCTTTAAAATCCAAAAGTTGTTGCACATGATTAAAATGTTCAACTTGCATCCTTAATTGCATCTTCTCATATTCATCGAAGTCTTGAGGATAGAATTTATGTACCAACTTGCAAATATCATCAATTCTAAATGAAGTGAGCATCTCCTTTGGATTTAATATTGAACTTAGAATAAATAATTCTATAGTATGATCACTGAACTTATTGTTCAATTTCTGCAACTGAGTATCAATCATAACATTGAAAATGTCTACTTTGTAATGATGCTCTACTGTAATATCATCTTATTGATGGCGAGGCCTTCCTCTTCTAGCATTGCAAGGAACATCCATATTAGGGACAGATATGTTGACAGATTCACAAAATGATTTCACCTTATCAATTAGATCATCTCATCCTTCATCCCTTAGTTTTTGAATAAGTGTCTTAGTAGATGAAACAAGATACATCGTATTCAATATGTCTTGAGATTGAAATTGCAAAGTGTGGCATAAAATATCAAAAATTTCGAGAACTTTTCTCATGAGATGTAAAATGAAAACAAACTCAAAGGAAGTTAATGCCTCATGAGCTACATTTGCTTTTGCACATTGAGTTGACGTAGCTCCATCATCAATAATATTTAATAAAACCTTACATGTTGCATTAAACATATTGATTAAACTAGAAACTGACGTCAAATACAAACTCAATCTTATGTCCCCAAACGTTTGCAAAGTACCGATTTGATTGAGCCCCTTTCCAATTTGAAGCTCATTAATAGCAAATAAATAAGCAACATTTGAAGCTTGAACAACTTTTAATTGATTACTACACTTACATGAAGTGCCAACAATATTGACAATTAAGCTCAATTTAGTAGAGAAATGGTAGATGATGATAACTTCTTTTGAAGTAGCAACTAATGCTAATTGCAAGCGATATGACATATAATGGACATAATATGTATAAGGACATACACTTGAAATCAAAGCCTATATCTCATTCCACTCTCATCACATATTGCTTGCGCTATCATAGCCTTCCTCTAATATTTTGAATATCAAGATTATATTTTATCCTTTAATGTTGATGCAGAAGTGTCCTTAATATGAAGAAGCCCAAAAAATCGTTACTTCACAAATCCATTTTTATCAATAAATCTCAAGACAATAGACATTTGCTCCCTTTTAGAAAGATCTCTAGCTTCATAAACTATTATACAAAGTTTAGCATCGCCAATTTCTTCACGAATGACATTTTTCACTTTGTTAGAAAAAATATGCAAAATTTCTTTTTGTATTCTTGGTGAAGTGTGTGAAGCATTTTTTGCAGCTTCTTATGATCAGCTTTTGATACTTCATCACTATAAAAAGATAACAAACTAAGTACCTAATGGAAATTCTCCTAAAAGCACGTTCTTACAATGCAAGCCACCTAACTGCATCAATAAAAGGCTTTAATCGAATTCTATTCTTTACAACTTGTTGGGATGTAAAATGCTCAAAATTTTTGAATATTTTAAGACTGATTAATGAGATCCATTCATGTGCTTTCTGCATTTCGATGAATAGATGTGTGATCTTTTCCAATATACACAAAAAACGAAGAATTTTTACCATCTCTCACCTTTTTTCAATTTTGAAAGCCATTAATAGTAAATGAATTAGATCTAGAAGGTTCATTTTTCTTGTGAAATAAAAAACATGAAAGACAAAAAGCCGCATCATTAGTTGGAGAATATTCCAACCATGACGATAATAGCTTAAACCACGATGCTTGAAAGCTCTTCGATTGGATATTGTGAGAGAATGCATTAATATGGACCGACTTTAATATAAGCTTTTCGAATTTCATCTTGCATGTTAACAAGACACTGCCATATTTATTGTCGCAAACCCAAGTCATGCTCTAATTCATTCGCATCAAAACTCTCGTTGACTTCAATTCTATGAGTTTTAGTAGGATTATGTTTAGAAATTAAAGGAGTATGATTCGTACAAGAATTTGGCTCCTTAGTTGAATTTGATGTTTCAACATTCTTCCTTTTGAAATAAGCATCAATTGTACATTATTTTTTCATCAATAATATATATATATATGTATGCACACATATTGATAATTAATATATAAATGCAGTCACCTAGACTCAATTGTAAAATATTAATTTAATAATATTCACATCAGTAAACTACCACCTGGGAGCCACCACCAAGATTCATTGGTATACATACCTTAAAATTGCGCAAATAATAAATTAGCCACGTGCAATATTAAATTAGTTATACTTGATCAATCAAAAACCTATAAAAAATTATGTGAATTAATAAGAAATAAAAAGCAATAGAAACATCAAAATACTATTACCTTCGTTCCATATTATTTGTCACATTAAAGAAAATGGGTGGTTTTAGTATATTTGTCTATTTGATTTTAAAGAATAATAAATATATTTTTTTCATATTTACCATTTGTAGGCCAATAATTACTATTTTAATTCAATTCTTTTATTAGAAAATTAATATTAAATGAAAATAATATAATCAATTTACTTAATAATTTAGACATTTAATGATTTTTTTAAAAAATATAATATTTTAAATATGACAAGTAATAAAAGAGAGACGGTAAGTAATCAAATCAAAACGCGTCATTTAATGAAAAAATAACTGTCTGTTGCTCTTCCCATGACCTGAAGCGCCACGAAAGAGAGGCTTTGCTATTCCCAACAAGATTATTGACGCATTTCTTCAAGAATTTCGGGCTATTTACAAGTCTAATCCCAATAAAAATGTAAAACAATACTTTCCTTTTTTTCCGCCCCTTAAATTCTTCTTTGCTCTTTTCTCAGAGCTACTGCATGCTATGTGTATGCTTCAATTCTCCTTCAGTAAATCTTGGAATTGGACTTTATCGTCTGCTTATTACTTTTCCATTATTAATTCTTTCATCACTTCGTTTTATGATAAGTCATTCTCCACTGATTACAAAGACGGACTTTTGTCTACATAGAACATCTACTAATTTCACAACACAAGTATTCTATATACAATTTTCATATAAACCAGATCAGGAAAAGAGAGAAACAAAGCTAAACGCATTCAATTCAAATGCATGAAATAGAAAGGAGAAAAAAATTCTTAAATACTTAAATGCAAGAAACCTCCCCAACTACTGAGGTAAACTGCTACATCTTTATAAAAAAAAAATAAATTATCAGCTTAAGTTCACAGAAAGCTTTCAGTAACCCTGAATAGATATGTGAGGCCAATGTCAAATTGTAACAATTTTATAACCAAAACAAGTTTGCAAGTTTGATCAAAATGCAATGTACAACATGTTACACTGAACTGAACATAGGGATGTGTTCTCATTGGTATGGGGAAAAACTCAAACAATACACCATAGGTTCCAACAGTGAACCAACACTGTGGCATTAAATTATGGTACACTAACGTCCTCAGCTCAAACAAAACATCAGACAATAAAATTGGAACCTCAGTGCGGAATGCATCAACCTATAATGTGTAAAAAGCACACATCCCGAAGCAGCTTCAGTCCTTCAACAACTTCTCTTCTGTTTCTGCAAGAGAGACATTATTATATTTTACTAAATCGTAAAACAAGTCACCAAGATGTTACTGAAAAACTCACACATGTAGACATTTTAGTCAAGTCATACATGTACAGGGTATACAAACAACGCCAGCAATAGGGCACCCTTATAAATTCCCAATTTGATATACAGCAAAAGACACTGTTCCACCTCTTCACATGGACACAGAGGTCATGAATTAGGATTCGTAGATGGATCATCCTTCCAACCCTTGGAGAGAAGATCATAGTTGATAGATGCAAGCTGGGAGAGATTCTACAACAAAAAGCAAGGAGAAAAATGAAAAACCTGCACTAAATTTTAGGGAGACCAAACCAAGATATGAGACAACAAATTGTTGATTCCTATCTATTGTCCATTTCAAGAATTTCTAATTAATGTAAGAATCAATTAGATCATAAAATATTATTGCCAAATTAATTTAACACCCATATTATATTTGCAAAAATCATCATTTCTGGGCATCAACACCTTCCCCAACCCCAGGTCCCGCTTTTTTCCATGCGAGCAGGGGGCCAAGAACAATTTTTTTACCCTGAGCATAGTTTTTTTTTTCTTTTCCTTTCTTTTATAAACTGAGCCTGACCAAAGGTATTGCAGTTGATACAGGTTTTGTTCACATATTTATATTATCAATTAATTTATTCTCCACTTTTGAAAGAACACAGGTAACTTTAAAACCCAAACATTGTTGTCTTTTCATTCACAACTCAAAAACTGAAGTCCATGATGAGATAAACTATGGAGGAACGAACTCAGGTTAGAGGTGAAGAAAATACCTTGAAAGAGAAATTGCTGAATGAGTAATTGACAGATGAGCCAGTCTCAAACTCTGCTAGACGCCCACATTCATCTCCCTGCTTATTATTATGCATGAAGATTAAATTTTTCACTTATGCAATTGAACTAAATAGAAATTTGCAAAAAACTTTAACCCGCTTTTAAGAAAAAAAAAATACCACTTCATCTTGGCGATTGCTTAGGCAGCTACTGCTGCCACTCAAGCTGTCAGCATCACTAGAATCCTCAAAATCACTGGCTGGATATACGTGGTCATCTGAATGATTCCATGAGTAGCGACTCGTGAAGTAACTTGTGTCAAGTGCACTCTCTGAACTGGGAACAAATGCAGCCTAAACAGCAAAAAATATTGATGTGTCACAATAAAACCAGTTTAGCCAAAGATTGAGAGAGGAGTCATTTTAATGATTGATAGGAAAGGCATTCAGACCTTCTGTCTGGCAAGCGTGTCCCAGTTAATATCTTTAAAGAATACATGCTGCTTCACCTGGATCAAAGTTCAGCTTCTATTATCGCAATGTCTAACAAGATTACAGAACAACATGCCATAACATGCACTCAGCTCAAAATGAAAATCAGAAATAGAAACCAATGTCACCTCAGATGCTCCTCCAGCACCAAGTCTCTGATGAGGATCTTCCGTTAATAACCTATAGAGTGAGAGTATTAGGACTTATAGACTTAACATTTATCAATAATTTATCAATATCCCATGCAAATGAGGATTACTAATATAATATATGCAAATAAATAATTAAATATTCTAAACAGGTACATTTGCATGTCAAAGAATAATTGCATACAACAAAAAAGTCCGCAATTTTGCAGATGAAAGAAATGACCAGACCAAACAATAAATTCAGGTCTCACAATATTTTTAAATTGCCACGTATACTAGATCGATCTCTTACCTATCAATTAGGTCCCATGCTTCAGGGCTCATTTCTTCAGGCACCCGGGGCCAAGGTATCTTGCGGTTGAGAATATTATCAAATATTGTCTAGAAGCAAAAGAGAAAATATGAGTGCAGCTGTAGAAAGAAGATTGAAATACCATGAGCAGATTAATAAGACGTACCAAGATTTAGCATAACATACACTTCCATCCATATTATTTCATAATTGGCCACTTTCGCTGTTGAGGTTTATTAATGATTCCACACTATTTAGTCTGTGTAATACAATACTTTAATTTTTCATTATACTTCAGCCCTGAACTTTAAACTAGAGTATTATTAGTAACACTTTTAAAAATTGATCTTATTTTAGTGCTAAACTATTATATTGTAAAACAATAGGCCCTCAAAGTCTTGCACTTTGACTAAAACACCTAATTGTACAATGGAAGGACGAAGGGGCAGATTATGCTACACTTCAAGTAGATTTTAGTTATTTACTTCACCATTTCAAAGGCATCATATGCAACAAGGAATTTACATATGTATAAAATTTTTCAGAGTTAATTGCAGAAATAGCAGTATGAAATGGAATTCATTGTATTGAAATATCATCAGAACTTTGATGTAAGCCTCAGCCTGAAGCAAACCAGCATCATATATGCATTTAAACTGAGGTCCCTGAGACTTAATATAGTAGGTTAATTTATCAAATATTTTCTGATTTTGGAGTTAATGTGATTCATTTTCCTTCTATCAATTTCTTCACATCATAGTTGTACCTTCCTGTAGCACTAACAATGAAATAATGAGAAGAGAAAAGGAATGTCTTTGGTCTCCTGATCGTAATCATTACAACAATTTACTGTTCCATCCACTGTCAAATCCACCAGGAGAAATAATTGAAATGCAGCTGACAGATCGATCTAAATAAGAGGGTCAATTCTGACTATGACAAATCATCACATCCATTCATTTGACAGTCCAACAGGATCAAACTGCAGTTACACGGAGCCTCAAATCTATAAAAGAAATGGTCCCAAAAACATAAAACAGTCTCATCCACTTGAAATTTTCTAATGAAATGTGTCTTTCAAATCGTAGACTGATACTTTCCCTGAGACAAACCTGAGCGTGTCAATTCCAAAACACAAAGGCCGATTTACTAATATAAACAACCCCACCAAGCCTATATCAGTAAAAACAAATTCAGGCACCATTCATTTAACATGTGCATCTTTTCCAAAACATTCAAGAAGCTAACTAATACATGTTTTAAGTGCAGAACATATTAAATATAGAAAAGGATGGAACAGCAACAGAGAAAATGCACATTAAACCTACCATATAAACCAACCTAACTAACATGTCAGCTTGTATTGTTTCCAGGATACTAACCATGGCAAGAATAAAACAATGTAGGGGAATACTTAGACAATAAAGGAAAAAACCTTAGATAAAATCCAGCATTCCATACTTTTATTCAAAAGTCCTGAACCAAAAGGATCTCTACTTCATTGTTCGGAGAATACACATTAAGTAGACAAAAGAAAACAAAACAAAAGCAAAAAAACAAGAAAAACAAAATGAATAAAAATAAGAAAAACAAAATTCCTTAAAAATAAAATAAGCATAGAACCCGCAATTCAGAACTAGATCGTAGTCAGAAAAATGAGACTAACCTGGGGATGCTCTGCATTAAACGGCGGAATACCAACAATCAACTCAAATAAGATGACACCCACAGACCACCAATCTGCAGTTGTGCCTGAAGAAAATCAAAGATCAAAATCAATTTTCCAGTACATTAGTATGATTGAGAAAAAGGACAAAGGAGAAAGAGAGAGAGGGGGAAGGGGATATTGGGTAATAATTGGCCAAGAATAAAATTGGTAAGTTTGTGGATTTGAGATCAAAACAGTGATTTTTTGCATCTTAGTCCAACCAGGACAAAAAGTTCACAATTTATCTATTGTAGAATTTCCAAACAAGACAAAGACAATAACAGCACCTTAAAGTAAAAAAGGCTATACGAACCATGTCCTGTTCCTAAAAGTATCTCTGGTGCCAAATAGTCAGGCGTACCCACAGCAGAACGTTTCTTCCGTCTATCCTGCTGATCATCAGAAGTTGATACTTGTGGTTCGTCATCCACAAGCATAGAGGTCCCACTAACAGCTGGGCCAGATAAATCATCAGTGCTGTTGATGAGACCAACCTTGGAAAGACCGAAGTCTGTCAACTGTTCAAAAACAATATAAATCTTCATTTCAGTTTTCCAAGAATATATTGCTCATGGAAAAAGCTTGAAGCATGACCTTATAGCCATATAAGTTCCGCATGATTCAGTTTTTACCTTTTGATCATCCAACAGTCAAAAACGATATGAAGGAGGCCTTAGACATTTTAATAACATGTTAAACAAGTTCATCCGTAAGTGATCTTCTTCCCCACTTATCATCTGAAAGAATGTCTTTTAGGGAAGAAATTTGCAACATACCATTCCAAAAATCGCACATTAATTTTTCTTATTTGCTAGATTACATGATTTTCCAATGTATAAATCAATGCATTAAACCAAAAGCTGGAACTGAGGAGAATTCCTGAGGATAAGGGTTTTAGGCTAAGCAAAAGTAAGATGGAATACATGCACTGCGACTTTGGTTTAGGTAATAAGTAAGAAAGTAAGCTTAGATTAGATGGTAGTGTGGTGCTCAAGAGCAGTCAATTCAAATATCTAAGCTCTATGTTCAAAAGGAGGGTCCCATAGATGAAGATGTTGGTGCTGCCTATCTTATGCTTTGTTCTATTTATTAATATATCAAATGATTTTAAAATTCCTCTATCAAAAATTTTCGCCAAAAAGTATTTCAAAATTTTCTGACTTATACTTCGCTTTGCACTGCTATTTAATTTGATCAGAGTGTATATTAGAAACAAAAGATTCACATAGCCAACCCCAACTAGTTTGGGACTAAGGCTTAGTTGTTATTATTGTGTAGATCAGTGCATTATACTACATTATTATGAAGTTGGATAGTATATTTGTCAATCACAAGACTTGGATAAAAGAAAGAAGTTATGTAGGTGACAGCTAATGTATTGTTGCCAGATCAACATTTCTAACGAGCAACGTGCTATATCAGTCCTAATTTGAGGCATAGTTGTGAAAAGCATGCTCACTCAAGGCGCAAGTCCTGGAACCTCAAGAGCAGAAAGGTGGGCGACCTTACGAAGGCGTGCACATCTGGAAAGAAGCCCTTGCCTAGGTGCAGGCACAAGGAAAAAAAAAAAGAGTGCCATTTTTTTTGCACCAACAAATTTTAGGGTTTTCTTTTTAATATATGCAGTCTTGTTTGTCTATAGACTTCTATTAATAAAATAAAAAACAGAAAAAAAAAAACTAAAAGAAATAGAAGATATTAAAGCTACAGTTATAATTCTTAACATCTTTTTATGCATTTAGTTTCAATTATATTTAGATATTCCAAGTATTAAATAGCGTGATTTAAGATTTTATATGTTTCATATTATTAATAAGAATTTTTCATTCAATTTTAGAATTATTTTGTATTTCTCCAATTTTTTCTTTATTTTTGCCCCTCACATTGCTCAGGCATGCGCCATCGCGTTGTGCATTGTGCCTAGGCTCCAAGACCCCTTTGCACCTTAGTGCGCCTTGCGCCTTTAACAATGTAGCCAACCCTCAAAAGACCAAGATTAAGAATTATTTAAATAAAGAATGCAAGTCGCAACACTTGAATCTACCACTTCATTTTTCTATTATCCCATTTTTCTCATCATTGAGAAGTTCCTAGCACCCCACCTCACCTTAACCTCCTACACACGGATATAAGGAATGCCAAATGCACCAAAATTATGGTCCAGTTCAACCTTCTAAGTCATGGCAGCAGTAAACCTAAATTTTAAAGAATTCTTCTACAAAGAGGACTATGAACATACTTATAGGTGGGACCATGACTAAACTGTATTCTACGTATCTCTAAATCAGGTCATCCTTATATTTCCTCTAAAAGGAAGATTTCTTTTTCTTCCTACTCTTCAGTAATACGTTTTCTAATAAATGGAAAAGAAAATTGATGCATTAACACCTTGACAAAGGAAACAAGGAGGTATTTATACCATCTACAAGGGGTTTAATAACTTAATATTCAACGGGTCTTTAAGTAAATTTGCTAGAATGGGCTGGACATGGTTATGGGTCTTAAACCAAATTCATTAATGCTTTGTCTCAATCAAGTCCTTAGTAATGTAGTAGTCAGAAGAGCCTTTGTTAGTCTGCCATTTTCCTTGTACCATTTTACTGAACATTTTATTTTATTTTTGGTTCTCAAGCATATTTCGTTGTTGAAAAAAAAAAAAGGGCAGTTAATGCCTATAATTGTGTAGTTGCAATCCTAAATGCGATGAATTCACAAGTGATTAGATATGAGATAATGAAGGATGAGTAACCTAGTTGTCCTAATTATAGGATAACTTTCAAAAGGCGAATAATGGTAACCGTCAAGATTACATTGACTTTGTTATTTATCCAGAGCTCCCAAATTATGCACTCCTGACACTTTAGAATTTTATTATGGGAGATGCATATAGGTGGGTTAGCTAGAGATTTTAGTAAAAATAACCGATGCACTTGTTGAGGACAATTTCATTTGGCCATCTGATGTTGCTAGAGATTGTATCATAGCCTCGAACTTGTCAGTTAGCGTAGGTTCTTAAAATGGCACACTTCACTCCATGCAGTAAAACAACTAATGCTTCACATATAGTTGCATTGTTCTTAAAGACGTTAAATTCCATGGTTTGCTGCATTCTATTGTGTCTAATAGAATTTGAAGTTTGCTAGTTGGTTTTGGAACACTTTGGAAGTTATTACCCATTACTTGTAAGAAGATGGTCAATTGAACTTGTTAATTGTAGTTTAGGTTATTTTCTTAGGAACATTGGCGGAGAGAAGAACTATATTGGGGATTTATTTCTTTCTATTGTTAAGTTTGCCTATAATAATTCTGTAACTCATTCAATAGATAAAAGTCCTTTTAAAACAGTTCATGGCTATTGCCCTTGTCCTTTCCCATTGACCTTGTTCCTCTTCTTCCAGATATTCAAAATCTAACCAGATAAATCATTTGCCCAACATATACATGATTTACACACTAAGATCAGAGAAAGATTGCACTCGTGAAAGTTATAAACTTGCTACTAAAATGCATAATAAAAATGGAGTTCAATGTTGTTGATTATGACATGTTACGTATTTGCCCTGAAAGATACCCCAAAGATCCCCTTAAGAAATCACATACCTCAAAACCATTGGGCCATTTTCAAATGTTCATATGCTTTGATCTAACAATTATCTACTAGGTTTGCCTAACCATATGAATATATACGTTGTTTTCAACAAGGAGAATTTAACAACTTATCAAGGAATTTTAAGATTCACACATACCTACATCGCCACCTATTTCATAACAAGATGAGATTGAAGCTGCTTGAATTTGTGACTTCCTCTCAAGGAGGTCTTAGAAGATTTCTTGTAAAGCGGTTTGGTCATCCAAATTATGATCTACATGGAAATCTGAGGAGGAATTTCAAATTTTGGATTCTAAACTTAAATAATCTTATTTGCAATTCAACTCTTTGAAGTCAAGTTTTTCTCAACCAAGGCGGAACAATGCAGGCTTGTCTGTTAAAGATTTTAGGTCAATCTATCAAAGAAAGAAATTATGTAAACAGTTTATTTAGGGTTATTTTAATTATTTAAAGTATATTAGGTATTAACTTTATTATTAGGTTTACGGTTATTTTATTGCCTATTTATAAACATCACTAGGGACTCTTTTAAGTTCAGTTTTGATGATAAAACATTAAATTAATTTTGAATTTTTTTCCATTTTTGGATCTTCTTTTGCTATTGTTACAGTACATGCGAGTACTTTTCATAGCCCTCAACACTTACTTCTTGTGTGTTTCAATTTCTTCCCTGGTTTTACATCACACCGCACTTGCAAGTTGTTCAAGAATCATTATAATCCATGTGTAGAAAAATAATTGAATGGCATTAAAATGCAGAACTCCTCATATTTATCAAGAAAGAAAGCAGCTGACATGTAAGAAAAGCAATTACCTTGATATGACCATCATGTGCAATCAACAGATTATCAGGTTTCAAATCACGATGAACCACACGCAGCGAATGTAGGTATTCCAAAGCAAGCACCTTAGAAGCAAATAATAATCAAATTTACAGGCTGTACCATATTGCAAACAGTTTATGTAGGGATGGTGCTCGTTCCACAACCAATCTTACTAAATCCACGACCTCAATGTTTAACCAGGCCAAAATATCCAAATTATTATTTGATTTTCCTTTCTCATCATATCTTTCCTAAATTTTTATACCATCCCCCCACCCCCAACCCCATCTCCATCTTTTCTCTTTCAATTTGAGTGGCATTTTAAAATCACATACAGTAACCCAAAATCAAGTACAGATTTTTTTTCCTTTTCAAGGTTTTCAGCTTAATCTTTACTTAACATGTATTCCCCTTTGGTTAATTGTAATTTGCTCAGCCAAAGTGATCTTGATTCAGCTAGATAGTTAGGGAACCTCTTAAAACACCAAATATGGTAGGACTTGGGGATTGGCCTTTGACAGAGAGATGAAAGAGAATAACAAACAGGTCATAGTAAAGAAATGATAATTGAGTAAAAGTAGATTATGTCAACTTGTACTAATTATGTCTTTTGAAGTTGCGGCAGTCATTTAGATTGTGGAAATAGCATCACCCCTTTCATATCGTCAAAGACCCAACAGATACTTACAACTTCTGCAATATATATACGAGCAACATCTTCATCCAAGCAGCCCAAATTTCTAAGCAAGGAGTATAGATCTCCTCCATTTAGATACTCCATCACAAGATACAAATTCTCACGACAAGTAAAAGAATAAAAGAATCGAACCTGACAATTTCACATTCATGTTAGAATAGGCAAGTATATCTCAAGGCATGCCAAAATGCTATGCAAGCTAGACCTGCTCACCACAAAAGGATTGCGAACTGAAATTAAAATATCTCGTTCTGCGAGTATACTTTCAACTGCATTTTTACGAATCATGTCTGCTTTTTTGAGGACCTGTAACAAATGCACAGACAATTAAATTCACATTTGATTCGCCCAATCGTCATTAAGAGAAAGGCATAGAACAGAAATAATAGGAAGATTCAATAAATTACACATCATGTTGCATTCCTTTTTCTGAATTTGCGATAGACACTTAACTCATTATTACTTCGTTCACAATGGTTTAAATTCAATCTAGTTCCTGTACTTCAGCAATGTTTTACTGTATATTTAATTTGCATTTTGAAGACATATTATCTTTGTGTATAATTTCTTTTTCCTTTTGCTTTCCCCTTCAAGCTTCATCTTCTCTGCGGTAGTGTCAGTGCAGTGGGGGGGGGGGGGGGGGGGGGGGGGGGGGGGGGCGGGGGGGGGGGGGGGGATGGGGTGGGCGGGGGGGGGGGGGGGGGCGGGGGGGGGGGGGGGGGGGGGGGGGGGTGGGGGTGGGGGGGGGGGGGGTGGGGGGGGGTGGGGGGGTGTGTTCGGTGTGGTGGTGGTTTTTTTTTTTCTTTCTTATTTTTTTTACCCCCCCCCC
>CANUEP010104444.1:0-21411 GCA_947857235.1 Jatropha podagrica
CTAGTCCTACAACTTCGAGCGTGGTTATCTTAGTAATGCAAAGTGTCTTGTATTTTCTAAAATGCTTTACATATTTATCAATTGATTCGCTCAGGTTTTGCAACACATGGTTGATGTCCACTAGTGTGATTGTGTGACAACTCGACCGAAAAAGTGATCCTAAGAGGGCGGGTAGAGTATGGCTCCTGGCGAGCTTCTAAGATGATAGGCTAACTAGGGTAGTGAAATGCGGGACACAGGAATGAATCAGATCATATATAAAAAAGGGAGTAACTAATCATCAGAGGCGCCTTTTGGTGGAATGGCTAGAGAGTTGGAAGAACTCCAAGGTTAAATGTGCTCGTTTGACAGAAATCCAGAATGGGTGACATCTTAGGAAGTTCCCATTTCACCTGCGGGACAAAACCGTGCGAGTCTTACCGATCTTGTATGGGGGAGCCGGCTTGATCCAAAGCGGACAATTCCTCTAGTCATTAGAGTCAGGGCATTACAGATTGAGGCTACAACCTATAGAAATTTGTGTGGAATTTTACCCTATCTATGCCCCAAGTCTAGACAAAATTGGGTTTCAAGTGGAGTACCAAGTAAAGGCCAGCTTGGTCAGAGAGCTAGCGAAGAGTTTGAACTTCTAGCAGTCATTAAGACCCACATTTCCACATTATGTGACAAACTTGGATATGTACTTAAGGGTCAAAGATATGTTCTCACTCAAGAATAAGGTGAACCTCAGTATCTTATATATCTCTTAGGAAATGGACACAGTTGATCAACCCAATCTAGGTAAAGATGACTGTGGACCAATCTGGCATCAGTTGGATCTCAACTTTCAACTTGGCAATGCTTTAACTAGTGCATTAGGAAAATGTAAAAGTTGAGTGAAAAATAATTGATAAAATTATATACATTAAAATGTAAAAAATCATAAACTAAATTATAATTATATACAAACTGGTGCCCCCATTTCGCCCACTGTAGATCTGCCCATTTGATAATCATAACCGGTAAAGTTCAATTTCAAAGGTGCCTAAAAACAAAATTTGCGAGAGAAAACTTATAGAGTGAATGTTAGGAAACCAATGGCTTGTATAAATTTTGGCCATTAATCATATATTTAGAAAGAGTAATAGCTAAAGTGTAAATTGAGGTAAGCTGAAGGTATATTTTATAATTAACCCTAAAATGAATAAAAACAAATAAAAGAAGTTCCACTTTTAATGTGTGATATGGTAGATAAGTGATTCTACAAGTCAGAATACGAGCTATTGCGTTTCACAATCACTCAACTTACCTAAATTAGGTGATTGTAATCATCAACTTAATTAATAATAAATGTGAGTGATAGATTAAAATTGATGATTGCTATGTTTCACCTACTGAATAGCTTGCCTTTTCGATATCATTTGAGTTTTATTTTGAAGGCCAAATAAAGAAGAAACAAAGATTGTCGTTTTTCTCTTTTTTTTTTTTTTTTTTTTCGGAGGAAGACTTTGCGTGCAGTGCTTGCATAAGTGTGATAGATCATGCTTAACACCTGTATTCCTCCTCTTTTTACTTTATAATTTTGTGCAAATCAAGGTAATTATCACTAGTTGAACGATTGATAAAAATTAACCAAAACATAGATAGTCAGCTTCAATCCTCTAAACTATAAAATTTTTAATCAATTTTGATAAGTTGAACGGAGAGTTATCTTTTTATTGTGTAGGCAACGGTGTTCTTACCGCTCTATCGAATTTATCAAGCACTTATTAGATAATTTCAATCAGAAAACACACACATGAGATAGAGATATAACGATAAACCCTTTATTTAAATTTTGATAATTTTGACAGATATTTATTAAATAGTTGAAAATTATAAAAATATGACTCAATTATTTGTGTTAAAAGTTAAATGCATATAAAATTTAAAAATGTATTTCTTTTAAAATTGGATTTCAATTCATGCATATTAGGCCTTCAAATTTTTTAACAATATAAGCTAGAAGAAAACTGCTATCTCTTTAAGAATTTTTTTATTTTATTTTTTGAAAGATAAATAATTAAGTTTTAGTCAACCCAATATTTTTTTAAAAAAATTATGAGAAAATACTTCGTAAAAATGAATATCCAAACCTAAATTTAATAAATTAGTAAAATATTTTAACCTTTGAAATTTAGGGATATCAAATGTAATCTATACTCTATAGTATACAACAAAATGGATGGCTGTAATTTCAAATATGCTTGCCAATAAATCGAAATTCAATTATTCTTAATTATTTTAGAGCACAAATCAAATTGAAATAGACATAAGGATTAAAATTAAATGTCAAAGATGAGAATAAGAGCAGGATTTTAGCAATAATAGAGGAAAATTCGAATTCTTTAATTCTTTTTTTTATATAATTGCAATTAATTAATTATTCCTTTTGTTAGACAGAAAGAGACTAGAGCTGAGAATTTTATTTTTGACAAAGAAACAAAATGGAGAGATTAGGGCAAGAATATATTTTCATTCTTTGATGAATGAAAAACTCTACCTAAACAAAGTATGGGGAACGCAAAATTAGAAATAATAATAATAAAAAAAAAGGTACAAATGGATGCGATGCATTTATGTCTGGTGGAGATATTCAAAATTCCTAATGATAATTATATATATTCCATTGAAATTAAAATAAAATAATTAAAAATATATATCATCTTCCAAATTGAATCTTTGTGGCAATTGCCAACAAGATTAGCGTCCAATAAGGTCTCCCATACTGTTTGGAGATCCTTTGTAATAATTCAGTGTGAGACAGTTGTCAACCTGTCAAGTTACTATACACCTTTGTTTTTTTAGGTTGTCCATTTGATTTGATGGCCAAGAAAACATGGGACAGGTTTTTGGAATCAGTTCTGGACTCTCTCAAAATCAGAAATCAGGTAATGGAATCAGACCAAATCCAACTGAATACTTAGCTGTTTTTTTTTTTTTATTGGTTAAAATAGAAAATTCATAATGCAAAATCTAAATTACAAATAATGTTTTTTTTAATTAGAAGTTTAAAATTCGAGCCTAAAGCACTTGAAAAAGTGTGTTTTGGTTTTTTTTTTTTTTTTGGATTTATCATGCATTCGGATTAATCAGGTCAATAGGCTTCAGTTATCGAATGGTTAAAATTAAATCATTAATAAAATCAGCAGACTTAAATAGTCAGAACTAAATAATTTATTTGGATAGAAAAAAAAAATCATTATTTTTTTAAAATAATATAATAATAAACACCTAAATACATATTTTATTATATTATAATTTTGAATTACATTACGTACAAATAATGGTAGTCACTACCAAAATGACGTCTTGAAGGATCTCAGTGGTCTTGTCTATCACTATTATCCTTCTAATTTTGAGTTTCTACTTGAGGGATTGTAAATGAAAATATTCTCTTTCTTTTAGAACCAACTCTTTTTCTCATGAAGCAACATAATTGAGAGGTGCATAAATAAAACAAACGCATCAATTCAATTTTTTTTAGCAAAGTTTACTTAAGTATTGAGTTTTATCTTTTGATCTACTATTACCCAGAAGGTGATGTTTTAGCCACCTTACAATCTTTTTTTTAAAAAATAAAATAACTAAGTGATATGATTTTTAAAAAATAATTAAATTTTTTTTCCATCTCGTATTGCTCAATATCACAATGCATATCAAATGATTTAACAGTTGAACCGCTTTACGTCAACTATTTTATAACACTTAACCCGTTTTTTTTCTCACCTATACATAACCGATAGAATACATATTAATTGATATTTAAAATGATCTTTTTACCCATAGATTGCTATTATGAGATTAAAAAAAAAATTGTTTTGATAGTAATTACCAAATAAAATTTGTTGGTCATAAAAAGATAAAAATGTAAAAAAAAAAAAAGTAAATAAAAAGTGAATTCGAAAGAATCACGCAATCCTCTCTTTCAAGAAGTTGCCAATCTAGTTTGTAGTTTCACATACGAAGTAACTTTCCACACAAATGACAATTTGGAGGGTACGTAGGTTAATTAAATCATACTTTGATAGTGAGAGACAGGGCATAGGGATTTTATATGTGCTTCTGTGTCCTTTTTGGTCTTTTCCTTTGTGCTGGTCATGTCATGTGAGTTGCTAAGGAGAGTCCTAATTTGCCCACATAGATTGATGAGGTGGCAGAAACTGGTCATGTCATAATATATGCAACACGCACTGCATTCCTTGACAAGATCAAAATCTAAGCCAGCATTGCATTTCTTGACAAGATTATTTGTAACGTATTCTTTGTGGTTTATGCCTAACCATTGTTCTAACATTGCAATTAAATCTTCAATCTAAATCACAATGTTCCTTCGGAAAAAGAAAAACAAAAAGAAACGTTTCTTACTATTTGTAACACCCAAAAAAAAAAAAAAAGGATGCTTATTATCCAATAAGTATATTACTCATTTATAGAATGTATAAGAAATCTAAAACTTGACTTTGAGATCTCAGAACCAATGTAGAAAGTAGAAAATTAGTTAGAAAATATATATTGTATAAATCATCATATCCGAACCTTATTATAGAGACCGTTTAATTCGATTTGGGGCTTAATCAGATGTAAGACTCTTCACGCTTTCTGTAAGTATATTTAGTGGGAATTGAACTGCATCCTGTGTGTCCAGGCTGCATTGCCAACTGAGCCACAATCCGTAGATAGAAAATAATTTTTTTTATTTAAAAAGAAAAAGAAAAGAAGAAGAAAAAAGTTGTAATTAGCATGTTAGAATCTGTTATAGCAAGTTGAGGTATAAAGTCTTCAAAGAAATGTATTATTTAGAAATTATTCAACGTTTATTAAGAGCATATAAATAATAAATGGGCATATGCCAATATATGTCGCCACTAAGGGAAGAAAATGCACAAACACATGTGCCCAATTATTTCAATTTAATAATAAAAAATATTCTGCCAACTAAGTTTTAAAGCTACGGTCTGAGTACTATTCTTACTGTACAGTCGATACTGTTATTCCTGTTAGAAAATTTCCATAAGTCTAAAATTATTGAGAAAACACATAATAAAACATTTTTACATATTGCAATGTAAATGGAATCATATCCTTCATAATAATAGAGTACCAAAAGGTAAAGATTTTGATGCAAATCAAATCCATAACAAAATTCATTATTCCTCAAAGATAACTGTCTTCTTTATTCTTAAGGATTATTCGATAAAATTAGCTGTTAGTTGTTTCGGTAATTTTTAAATAACTGTTAGGCTATCTTTTCATATTACGTTAGAAATTAAATGTTATATGAGTTAACTTTTTATAAAATGGTATCTTAATTTCTGAAATTTAGTTCAAATACTATATTACCTAATATTATAAAAAATAGCGTTTAATCAAGACGCGAAAAGCTATTTAAAAGTTATTGCAGAACACAATTTTAGGCTGCGTTCACTGACAACTTTTCAAGTAGCTAAAACATTAAATGTTATTTTTTTTTTTACAGTATTCGATAATATAACGTTTGAATGATCTTTTAAAGTTTAAGGTGGCGTATTATAAAAAGCTTAACCACTATAATATTTAGCTTTCAACATTTTATGAAAAAAGCTATTCAAACAGTTAAAAGCTAACAAAACAATTAATTTTGCACTTAAAATTAATTTGAACTATCTAGTTCAAGAATTGAAATAATTTTGTAATTATAAAAAATTAATTGATTAATTAGCCTTTTAAATTATAAGAAAAATATATTGAAATAATTAGTAACTACTAAGTATGCATAGAAAGAATTGTGTTTTGTATTCAATTCTGTTAGTTGGATTGGAATTAATGCTTTGGTATAATGTGTGATGATCAGAAAACTAGTTGTCAAAAACAAGAGTCCTTTCCCACTATAAAACTCTCAATCCTAACAAACTGTTCAAGGTTATTAGTATCTCAAATCTGTCATTTTCTTACAGCCCAATTGAGAGATATTGTACATAAAAACTGGGGCTGAGGGACCCTTTTATGTTTCAAAACAAATTTTAGCCTAGCATTTCCAACTATGTTCAATTCTTCTAAAACCATGAATTTTCAACAATTATTTTTTATAATTTATCAATTATTTAGTCTTTTGATAAGTTTAATCAGCTCATCATAATATTTTTTTTTTTTACCAAATTTATTTTATTAACGAATCGAGTTCAAATATTGAAAAGAGGTTTGCAAGTTGACTTGATAATATAGTAAATCAACTTGTAAAGAACCTTGAACCCAAACCTAAGTTCAAAAATTAATCGAAGTATTTATTTTCTTTCTTTTTTTTTTTTTTTTCTCTTTTCCTTCTATAAACCATAAACAAGCATTGACACCAAACTCGTATTAGATCTAAAGTTGAGTCAAGCTCAAGGTCAAGCTAAGTTCGAATTCGATTCGACTTGTTTATTATTATTATTAGAAGGGAAATTAAAAAAGAGAAGGAAAAGGAAAATGTTTGAAAAAAAGAAAAAGACACTTACTTTGTCCAAGTCCAAACAAATTGCATCTTATTGCATAAACAATACATAATTATTTTGGATGATATGGAGCATGTGGGTCACCCTTCTTTTCCAATACTAAATCTCAACCGTTCATCCATTCTTCTCACTCCCTATTTATACTAACCCTCTCTCTTGTTCTCCTCAGTCTCAAACTTCCTTCTCTTTAAGTCTTTCATCACCGCCACCACAGTAACCAAAAGCCTTCCCTCTTTACTTCTCTATCTTTCTGCATTATAACTGCACACTTCTCCTCTGATATCATCATCAATGGCTTGTTTGGAGATGTGCAATAAAGAGGTCAGTAAGAATCTCTTATATGTTAACTTTAATTTATTACCATATAAATTTCCTTTCCTTTCCTTTCCTTTTCTTTTATTTCTTCAGTATCACCAAGATCATTTCTCCATTTTTCCTTTCAAAATTTCACTTTTCATCTTAAACAATTTATGAACACATTAATATTAATTTATTTGTTGTATAATATATTATAATACATGCATGCAGGGTAAGTTTAAAAAGGATCGAGAAGAATGTACTCTTGATGGAACAACAGATTTTCATGGTCGTCCTGCTATTAAACAGAAATCTGGAAAGTGGGTTGCAGGAATTATCATCCTCTGTAAGCCTTCTCAAAATCTTAATTAACTAGACAGTAATTTATGTTATTATTTTCCAATTCTTTTTCTTTCAAAAAAACAAAGTAATCATATTCAGATATAATAATAATCATAACAGTGAATATGCTTATTTTTTTTCCTAGCCAGAAGATAGAGAGAAATGGGTCCAGAATCTAATAATTAAAATTCTCATAGTCATATATATATATATATATATATATATATGTTTATTGCTTTGTCCAGACGCACTATAAAAACTACTGTACATGCTTACATCTCTACAGTTATTTATCCAAGTTGGAAATCTCTTGTATGTATAAGCAGAGATTTTGCTTATGATAATCTGAATTTCTTTTTAAAATTTTTGGGACGGTGATAAGAGGATGTTCTTCTCTACAGAGAAGATGATCTAGAGATAAAAAATTACGTTGAAAAAAGAAAAGAAAGAAAGGGGAAAGGAAAAAGAAAAGAGAAGGAAGGAACAAGTGTTGAATTGTAGTTGCATGGTGGGTTATTAGGCAGCTATTGAGGTCTTAGCTTTTAGGATAGTTGAGTTGAGTTGGATAGACACTATCGTTTTACTATTAGACGACACGAGAGACCGTGAAAGAGAGAGAGCGAGAAGGTGAAGAAAGCATGCATTAAGAGCAAGACGTACCTGACACGTAATCTCTCCGTTTATTTGCGAGACGTATACCTTTGCCACGTTCCTATCTCCCTTAATTTCTCCAACCAACGTCTGAAAATCCTTTAATAAAGTAACCATAATATTTATTAAAATACTTTTTTTATTTAGGGATATCATTATTTTTTAATTTATTTTATTAATTTAAGCAAATAAAAAAAAATCATAAATTGGTGGTATATAATAAGGTATACGTACTAAAACGATTGAATTCTATTAAATGCAAAAGAAAAGAAAAGACGAAAATAGCTAAAGTTGGAAAGGTAAAGAGGATAAAGAATTCTAAAATTGATAATCGTACCAAATAAAATAATTGCATGGAACGTATAAATGGTGTGTACTTAACCCTATATATGCACATGAGTAGTTTGCTTATAATGGATGTAGGTGTAAATGTCCAATCACAATTTCCAATATAGATCAACTTTCGGTTAGTGATGTTTACTTCAGAAGTTAATACTCCCATATCAAAATAAATAACTCATTAATTGGATTTGCTCCATTGCTAATGCTTAATAAATCATTTAGATAGATAGATATGTTTCTTTCATCTTATAAAATCTCGAGAAAAATGATGATAATAATAGATAATAGCTAATTTATTATTTGTGCTACATGAAAAATGAATTTTTAATCTGGAGGAGTGAAATGAGATGATAGAGATTTCTTTTCTCTTAATCAAAGGTCTCGAGTTGGAACTCTGGATATAGGGTCCCTTTAAATAATTAGAAAGAAGAGATTTGCTCTATTTATAGGTCTGTCTAGCATGAATCCAGATTAGTCGAACCGTAGACTTCAGACATGTGTGGTTAAAAAAAAAAAAAGATTTCTTAATTCGACCTTATAATATCTGTAAATATCTCCTGGCCTGTGAAGTATGAAAATGTGACAGTCTTTCATTTATTATTATTATTCTAATGGAATAAACAAAAGTAAAGTTAAAATGACCTTAGGAAACCTTTTTCCCTCGTCATGCCATCAAATGGGCCACTAATATGTGGCCTATGACATGAAAAACATATAATAGAAAAGACAACAAAGAAGTAGTTTTCTAGGAAAATAATAATAATGTTAATCTAATTCGATGTCAATTCTCTAGGTTATCCCTCAGATTTCTAAATTTGCATCTCTAAAGGACATGAAGATCGAAAGATACTTATAAATATAGGTGATATGGCACATGAAAATTATTGCTAATTGTACGTTTTAGTCTATTGTTGCTAGCTTGCTTAGTGCTCTTTCCACAAATTCTGATCTCAACTTATGCTTGTTATGGTTCTTGAAAGCTACAACAATTGTTAAACCCAATTGGATTCCCTATATGGGTTATGGGGGTTTCATCTCTACGCAAATGGGAAATAGTTTTTTACTGGTTTTATTTTGTGGATGAACCAGTGAACCAAGGCCTAGCAACCCTTGCATTCTTCGGCGTAGGCGTCAATTTGGTGCTGTTCTTGACAAGAGTATTGCAACAAAACAATGCTGATGCTGCTAACAGTGTTAGCAAATGGACAGGAACTGTCTACATCTTCTCCCTTGTCGGCGCTTTTCTCAGCGACTCCTACTGGGGAAGATACAAGACCTGTGCCATCTTTCAAGTCATTTTTGTCATTGTAAGATTTTTTCACTTAACTGAGCATCAAACTTTCTTGCAAGGGAAATTTTTTGAGGGTCTAATTTGCTTTCTTGTTTGTGTTATTAAAAATAACAGGGTCTGATGTTACTATCACTTTCATCGTATCTTTTCCTTATAAGACCAAAAGGATGTGGTGATGGAATGACTCCATGTGGGTCTCATTCAAGTATGGAAGTCGGGTTCTTTTATCTCTCTATCTACCTAATTGCCCTAGGAAACGGAGGGTATCAACCTAATATTGCTACGTTTGGGGCTGATCAATTTGATGAACAGGATCCTAAGGAAGGGCATTCGAAAGTTGCGTTTTTTAGCTACTTTTACTTGGCTTTGAATTTGGGTTCTCTCTTCTCCAACACTATATTAGGGTATTTTGAAGACGAAGGGATGTGGGCATTAGGGTTTTGGGTGTCTACAGGTTCTGCCTTTGCTGCATTGGTCTTGTTTCTTGGAGGAACTGCTTGGTACAGGCACTTCAAGCCTAGTGGTAACCCTCTCTCCAGATTCTGTCAAGTCATCATCGCTGCGACAAAGAAATGGAAGGCTCAGATGCCACAAGATTCAGAGGACTTGTATGTCTTGGATGACAAAGATGACTCTGTAAATTCTACCAGAAAGATACTTCACACTAATGGATTCAAGTAAGTAAATGAAAGCATTGCCCGACTCATGAGATAGTCATGGCCTGTTCATCTATCTTTCGTTAAGAAAGTCAGTTTGTCAAACATGTCGATTAGAGGTCGCTAAAATTCGTTATTGACATAAAATTCTAATTATGTTCGTCACACAAAAGACTGTGACTTGACAAAAACGCTAAAAAATGTTGGTCAATATATTTTCAGGTTCTTGGATAGAGCAGCTTTCATCTCCTCAAGAGATATGGACGATCAGAATCAGGGTTGCCGCAACCCATGGCGACTCTGCCCAATTACACAAGTAGAAGAAGTTAAATGCATATTAAGATTACTCCCAATTTGGCTATGCACCATACTCTACTCCGTTGTCTTTACACAAATGGCGTCTTTATTTGTAGAACAAGGTGCAGCAATGAAAACTAGTATCTCAAACTTCAGAATCCCTGCTGCTAGCATGTCTAGCTTTGACATTCTCAGTGTTGCACTCTTCATTTTCCTTTACCGGCGAGTTCTTGATCCGCTTGTGGGCAAAATTAGGAACTCGAAATTGAAAGGACTAACTGAGCTTCAAAGAATGGGTATAGGGCTAGTAATAGCAATAATGGCGATGGTTTCAGCTGGGATTGTGGAGTGCTATAGACTAAAATATGCAAGAAAAGACTGCAGACATTGTGAAGGTTCAAGCTCCTTAAGCATATTCTGGCAAGTTCCTCAATATGCATTAATCGGAGCGTCTGAAGTTTTCATGTATGTTGGTCAACTGGAGTTTTTTAATGCACAAGCACCAGATGGATTAAAAAGCTTCGGAAGTGCACTGTGCATGACATCGATCTCGTTAGGGAACTACGTGAGTAGTTTGCTGGTGACTATGGTGATGAAGATTTCGACAGAGGGCAACATGCACGGATGGATCCCTGGAAATCTGAACAATGGTCATTTAGATAGGTTTTACTTCCTCTTAGCTGCTTTAACAAGTGTAGACTTGTTTGTGTATATTGCATGCGCAAAGTGGTATAAATCTATCAAGTTCCAAGGGAAAGATGCGGCTAACAGTGAGGAAGAGGAAGTCTGATTATCAGAAATTAACACCTACATTACAAAGCTAAATAAAATAAGATGGAGGCATATGCATCTCGCAGTGAGTTTTCTGTTCTAAAAAAGAATTGGTTCCTACAGGAGTACAAGAAACCTATTGCTGAAGTATCTCCTATAACACCTAATTCTCCAGTTGATTCTGCTTTTAGAGGTAGGGTTGGGTAGAAATGGATTTTTCAAAGAGGTGGATTGACTTTTGGTTTAATGTCACCTCATACTAATTTGTTGGGTTTTACAAGCGATAGAATTGACGGATGCTTGTAAACAAACTTATGTGAAGAAAAGGAAAAGCACAGAGCAAGTTCTCTTTGTAGAATTGCACAGAGTTACTGTATATGAGAGCTGCTCTATTGGATTATAATAGAAAATGCCTCCTTTCCTCCAAATTACTTTTGTTACTGTCATTTTCACTGTCACATTTATGAAGCATATAAATAACCTTTCTCATGAGAAGTGCAAATTCTAAATTTCTTATCAAATATTGAATTGTAATATCAAAAAATGTTCAACAGCATTTGGTTCTTCTGTCTATAAGCACCACTTCTGATATTCTGTTCAGAATGAAACAGAATACGAATCCCACAGTCATGCATCGAATATATCTCTTTCGTATTTCACTGTTTTCATGACTCAAATCCATAATCTCGTGTTTTAATATATCTCTTGCATATAATTTCACTGCTTTCGTGACTTAGAATCCATAATCTCTTATGTTTTTATGGCTCGAATCCATAATATCTGTCACAAGTAACTTTACCCGAACACAAAAACCATCCTCTCATATAATAACTGCTACATGCTTAAAATTTCAGTTGAGGCCTTCTCATTCCCTTTGAAGGTGTGGGTGCTACAAGGTTTTACTAAAATGATGGAAGTTTTCACTAAGGCTGAGCAAATGATTGGTCCAGTTTAAACCAAACTGAGCCCAGGGCATAAAATATAAACTGAACTTTTCTACCACAGACTGAAGCGAAATTTGCATCTGAACCAAACCAGTCAGTTCAGTCTATCTCTGCCGGTTTTTGCTATTTTGCTTCGATTTAAACCCAACTGATAAATTTCTATGCAAGCGATTCAAACTGAACAATAAATTCAGTTCAAACCAAATGAACCGATTAACCAAACCGAAATGAGTCGATTCGGTTTTCAATTCAGTTCAGAAGGTAGTTTTGCATGCCCCTAGTTTTCATATTATGGTGAGAGTTGTGAAAGAGACAAAACTCACATTGCTCTCCTCATGAACTGAAAAATAATTATCTCATAAAATGATTATCCACACTCTAAATTTCAATCAAATCCAAAAATAATATTACAAATGGAAAGTCAACTTAACAGGGCACAATATGGGCATCTAATATATAAAGCACAACCGATTCAAGAAATCCTTTCAATGCGTAGTAGTGTAGGTAAGCAAAATTGTTCGGTAGTGAGGATCATCAGCCAAGTCAGAAGCTGAATCAAGCTGACGCTAAAAACAAAAATTACTGACCAGCGAACCAACAGATCAAAAGAAGAAAACAAGAATGATTATAAAGACAAAAATTACTGATCAGCAGAGCAACAGATCAATACAATAGAACAACAATAAATAAAGTCGTATGCAGAAACTCAAAGACACAGTTCATTTATGAGTAGTAGTGGCATTAAATGGCACGAGGAAGTAGAATGACAATGGAAGAAACTGAAAGCGAGATTGATATTTGGATTAAACATAAAAATTAAAAAAAAAAAAAAAAAAAAAAAAAAAAAACCTAAAACATGATCCGTGCGATTCCAATTACTGAATAAGATGAACAAGATTTGGATTAACAGTGAAAAAGAGAAAAACTTACAATCTCACTAACAAACAAGAAATCATTGCAAAATTTTATGATTTGTCTTCAAGTATTTGACTTGTTATCGGTAGAATAATTCCCATAAAATATTTTCTAAAACTGAATAATTTCCTTCATAGGTGGTTTTCAAACTTCTCACAATTTTTCAAATTCATACAAAGGATTAACAATTCACAAAATTGCTAGTTATTAGACAAAAATAAAATGATGGTTTGTACAAATATAAACTACTCCAAAATAACCTGTGTCTAGTGAAAAACTTTGCTGGTACAGAATCAGCTTTGGACCCTGCGTACTTGAATGTGATGAGTAGAATCTCGACGCCAGATTGGTTGTGCTCCACTCTGGACAAGAGTAACGTGCTGCCCTTCTATCAACAGACCCTTGCTCTATAGCATGAGCATGGAAAAGTATTAAAATTAATTTAGCTTCATAAAATGCTGATCAAGAAAAAATATTGAGAATACAAGTAACTGACCACTAATAATGCAAGTGCTTGGGAAAAGGTCTCCTCTGCATCACTTGAGAACTGCATATATATTGGCATGACGCCCCGATAAAGGGACAGTCTCTGCTTAATCCGCTCTCTGCCAATAAAAATGTGCTATGAGAAGTTTACGAATGAAGAATTAAGGCAATCTCAAGATTTAAATAGCTACAGTCTGCAGTAAGTATACAGTCACAAAAAGGAATTCAAACATGCAGAGTATATAGCAAATCTAGAGGCAAGTTTGCATGCAGATGTGTCATTTCTGATGGGATGTAGAAATGGTAATCAATGACAAGTAAATAGCATGCGCATGGCATTTGAACACATATATGCATTTGTCCTTTTCATGGACAGACACCCTACCTGGTTGGATGCAACATTACTGCAAGAACCAAAGAATGTGCAAAATCGCACTGCTGAAATTTGGCCGTGACAATATGCTTAATCTATCAATTAGATTCTAAAATTTTTCCTTTAAATCATTGGCACACATGCACATGCAGTCACCTCACACTTGCCAACCTCGATAAAGTTTTGAAGTTTTCACCAAAATAAAGTCCTTTGGTAAGTGAAAAGTCATAGTAATTTGGAAGAAAATGGAGATACTTATTGCACACAGATTTAGACACTCACTCATTTGTGAATGCAAATATAGTTGATGCTGGTTGATAATGACTCAGAAGTATAGCCATGGATCCAGTTCTTGTGAAGACGATGATGGGTGTATTAAGAGTGTTGGCCATGATTGTGGAATGGAAAGCGAACATTTCACCCATATGACCCTGCAAAAGAATGTCCTCCAGGTAATCAGACTATAAACGATCAAACTAGAGAAAGAAAAAGGGTCAGTAAGACAATTGCAACAGGGGCTAAAGTTCCTCGTTTCAATTCTCATTGAGCTCAGAATCACAAATTTAATTCATATTGATACAAGATTCAAACCTATATGGTTAAACAATAACAATTTGAAAATATAAAATAAAATAAAATAAAGATATGTTTCATTCTAACCATAACTACCTTATAAGCACTATGAGCAGGAGGAGTTGTGTTAACTGGCAAGCTGGACTCTGTTCTCAATGCCACTGAGTGCATGACTTTAACAGCTTTCAGTGGATACCTTTAGCAATCATTTTATTAGCCAAATTATAAATTAACAGTGTCAAATAATTCACACAAAAGTGGGAATAATAAGAAGTTGTATCTGAACAATCAAATTTGGTAAGGAACTGTTTTTCTCACAATTGAAGAAGAGATCTTACTCAGCTCTAAATTCTTCATGATAATTTACTAAAGCATACCAACAGCTAAAAATATCTAAAATAAAATGAATAATTGTGTAATAACCAACATAATGACGGTTCAACATAAAATAAAACAGCTACAAGTATTTTGTCTAAGCACCTGAATTAACTATCAACCATGCAATAGAGAGAGTCAAAAATCTAAATTCACATCAATAAGAATAACATATCCATGCACAAAAGTAACATTTTCCAAAATATTGGTCAGATAAAATTTCAATATATTTTCTTGTAAATCACTTTTCAGGATAGTATTTAATGAAAAAAAAAAAACTCTTATAATTTCTTATGTTTGGTATACAAAAAAGACCATGCATTCATCATTTTCAATGGGATCAAGGCCTGCGATGATTTCTGGGTATGGTAAATAAGTGAGGTTGCATATGACCACAGAAGTTCAGCAAGAGTCAATAGTTGTTAAAGGCACAAGATGCATAGTCCCACCCAATAGCTTAAGCATTAGTAGGGTTTCAAATATTGCTGATGACATAATGCATGTTACAAAATGTAAATATCATTTCGAAATTTGAAAATGACATTGACTTCTGCTAACAACCCAATAACAGCCATCACAAGGAACATCACAAACATGTACCAGTACTTATATAATTGAAAGTTTATTTTTCAATTGTTCTACCTTTTATTGAGGCCATGCTACACACTGTCCTCCCACTTTTCTTTCTTTTACAACCTTAAACAACTTAATTTGGCCGCAAATTCTTGATATTTTTCTTTTGCAAGTATATAAACATGGCATTTTGGAAAAAAAAAAAGGTAATTTTCAATAATCTTTGTATTTCATCTTTCACTATTTTGGCCCAGAAAAAAAAAAAAAAAAAAAAAGTAGTACTCCCTCTTAGCAGCAGATCCTTTCTTTTTTACAGGGTCAAATGAGCAATAAAATGAATTTTCTAAAATGAATTTAGAAAAAGAAAAACAGAGGGATCAATTGACCCTCGTCATTTTATATAGTGGATCCACCACAGCTCGCACTATTGTTTTGTTTTTACAAGCTGAAGAACCCACTTTAGAACAGCACAGCTAACATCTACAAGTAAATTTCAAAGAAGGCCTAAGCTTATTACAGTTAAAGATATAAATCACGTCTCAACTACCATACAATAAATTTATTGATTATCAACAGAGCCATGTTCACTTACTTTCCATGGGCAGTTTCTCCCGAAAGCATGATTGCATCAGCACCTTCACGTACTGCAATTGCTATGTCTGAAACTTCAGCCCTTGTTGGTGTAGGATGATTAATCATGCTTTCAAGCATGTTTGTAGCTACAATCACTGGTTTCTTCATACTGTGACACCTTTTAATGATCTCTTCCTGTTTTAAAACAACAAAGTTTGATCAAATAATAAATTTCAATATTTTTGAACTGAAAATAAGTACCATATATAAACTTTGGACTTCCTGTTTTAAAACAACAAAGTTTGATCAAATAATAAATTTCAATATTTTTTAGCTGAAAATAAGTACCACATATAAACTTTGGACATGAGTCATAACAAGGCATGTGCATCAGTCAGAGTCAATTAGGCCACATGCGGGAAGATATAGCAGTCACCTTCAATGATTTGGCTCACCAAGTAGTATCATTTAAAAATGGAAGATAAGTACAGGGTTTACTAGAAATAGAATGCAATTTAGCTAGACTTCCATATTTGGTTAAGGTGAGAACCTGAGGTTTAGCCTTAGCTTAACCTTTTACTTTGCACCTTTAAACAACAAGCAATGAGAAATCTGACAGATACAGTAACGTGCATTTGAAAGTTTGGTTTTAGTAAAAGCCTCATACACTTTAATTTACCTGCAACAAAGGGACTTCCTCAATTGGAAGTTCAGCACCAAGATCTCCACGAGCAACCATTGCCTATCAAAAAAATGAAGTTAAAATGCAACAGGACATGATGATAGAAAACAATGGATAATAAGTTCCTGAAACTACAATATGTTTGAAAAACAGCATTTGGGTAAACATACACACAGAAAGCAGTAGTCCATTTAAAACTAACCCCATCAGATGCAGATATTATTGAATGAAGATTTGGTATGGAGTCAGCACTTTCAATTTTTACAGTCACATGAATGTCAGCATTGCGGCCTACATGAGGTTTGAAGCAGATTGATTAGATAAAGAGGAAAAAAGTGAAACCAAATAAAACTGACTTGAAGACCATATTACAATGAAGAAAATACTCTACTTTTGAGATAATCTTTCAACTCATGGACCACTTGTGCATCTTTCACAAAGGAGACCGCATAGAAATCAACTTGGTTGTCGACACCAAATTTGATATCTTCCCAGTCTTTGTCTGTCCGAAATGACAAATGAAATTGAACATTCTAATTAAGACAATAAAAGATGGCTGATATCAGCAAGAAAACCATTCAAAATCAGAACAAAATATACCAGTAATTGAAGGCAGATTTGCACTCTTTCCACGCACATTTAAATGACGCCTGGATTTTAGTTCTCCACCATCAACTACAACACATTTAACTGTATCCGTTGTCTTTGACTTCACAGCTAATGACATCATTCCACCTGCCAGAGTCACAGAAAACAACTCCTCATGTGTTGCGAACAAGTAGCAATCAAGGACTTCATCAAATGAAATATAGAAACCAATCCGAAAAAAAAAAAGAGTCAGAAAATCCAGTAATGAGTTGGCACGATATTTTGCCAGTTAAAAGCCACCTGAACTACAAAAATAATTCAAGTTTACCGCTTGGCGGCCTCAAAAAATTACACAAACAATAGATAATCTGAATCTTCTTTATCAATTCCAAGTGCATCTACTTCAATTATTGAATTCAGCAATTTAATGGAATTGCAAGAGTTCAAATGTCATTGATCCTCAAAATCACATACTCACATTTTACATTAAATAATACATTGTATAAGTCAGAAGTTCTGATACCATTGATTTTCCACTACAAATGCAAAACAAACCTCCTATTAGATAGCACAGTATAAAGGAACTTAGCAGCTCAGCAACATAGACAAAGTAGACCCACCAACATGGTGAATAGCTCAAACCCCTGTTAGAATATTGTAATTATTGGGGTAGATTGTGAATATATTAGAAGGATACTAAGAGATTATTAGAAGATATTAGGAGATTATTTTCTTTTTTTAAACTATTTTCTGTGTATTATATATACCCTAAACTGTATATGAAAATTTATCAAGCCAATTACTTGTTTCAAAACTTTTTCTTCTCTCTTTTATATGGTATCAGAGCCTATAGTGGTCTGATTATTTTTCCTCTCCTCATTTTTGCAAATTCTCCTGTTTCCATATAAAAAAAATCCGACTTCAGTTCTGACCTATTACAGCAATCTTACTGCCGCCTTGAAATCACCAATATTACGAAGGAGTTGGATCTCACAGCCATTGGAGATTAGTTCCCTAGCTTCCGGCGACCCATGACCTGAAGTTTCGTCGCCGGAAACCTTGCCGTTGACCGTCATGCGCCGCCACAAGGTTTCTGTCTCCGTCACACGCATTGGTGCGTGAGCCCTTTTCCGATGACCTCTCCTTCAACGGCCACCTCTGACCGGTTCGCCTGAGTCCGGCCATTACTTTTCTGGTCACCCCCTGCACTGTCGCTCTCTCTTAAGGTATTCACAACCCTTTTTTTATCTCTATTCAGGTACAAAACCTTCTCCCGAATTCAAAAGAAAAAAACATGACTAACAATATTCTAATTAAACCACTCTTCTCTAATCAACCTATTATCACTACTGTGAAACTTCTAGGCAGTAGCAATTATGTTTCTTGGTCGTCTTTTGTTGAATTGTGATTTATGGGACAAGGGCATGATGATCATTTAAGTAAAACAGCTGCTGATATTTCGAAAAAAGATAGGACGGAATGGTCGAAAATTGATGCACAATTGTGTAGTTTGTTATGGTATTCTCTTGAGCCTAAGTTGCTTCCCTTATTTCAATCCAAACATGTTGTAAGGTGTGGACCAAAGCCAAGACACTATATACCAATGATATACAGCGAATATATAAAGTGGTATCTGATATTGTTAACTTGCAGCAAAATCAGCAGGATATAGCTAGTTATCTTGAACAAGTTGAAACCTTACTTGATGAATTTAATTCCCTTATGCCTTTCTCAGAAAGTACTGCTACACAAGAACAAAAAAAAATAAATTCTCCATGATTTTGGCACTCATAGGTCTTCAACCTGATCTTAGTTCAGTCCGAGATCAAATATTGACAGGTTCTATAATTCCCACCTTGGAGGATGTCTCTGCTCGTCTCCTTTGCATCTCTGTAACCCCAGCTTTATCACAAAATATGGAAGCATCTGTATTTGCGGTTCAGAATAATAGTCGAAAGTGAAAAGATAACAAATCCAAACATTGTACTCATTGTGACAAGCCTGGTCATACTCGGGAAAGTTGTTGAAAATTGCATGGTATACCATCGCAAAATCATTCTTTCAATGCGGCAAATCCGTTGCTCACTTGGCTCAGAATACTGGTGTTGGACTTCTACCATTACCTGATCAAGCATTTGGTGCTATTACCTTATCTGGAACAGACTAAAGTGAGTATTTACAATTTCAGACAACTAAACAACAAGCTAAACAACAGTCATCTACCATCTCTCAGTCTGGTAATTCAGTCGCTTGTCTATCCAAATCCATTGTTCCTGATTGATTCTAGTGCTTCTGATCACATCTCTGGTAATGGAACTCTTTTCTCTACTCTCTCTGTTCCTTCAAACACATCTACTGTCACTTTAGCCAATGGTTCTCAAACTGTAATTAAAGGAATTGGAGAAGCACAACCTCTTCCCTTAGTTACTCTAACCTCAGTACTACTTACTCTTGAATGTCCATATAATTTGATCTCCATTAGCAAATTGACCAAACAGCTTAATTGTGTTGTATCCTTTATTGCTAACTATGTTTTTATGCAGGACCGACGTACAGGGAAGATGATTGGAGTAGGATATGAGTCACAAGGATTGTACTATCTTTACTCACCTAAAACCACAGTCGCGCTTACTTCCACTGCTTCTGCTGACCTCCTTCATCGTCGTTTCGGACATCCTAGTCTTATCAAGTTTAAACAATTAGTTCCCAGTCTTTTTACATTATCTTCTCTTGAGTGTGAGTCGTGTCAACTTGGGAAACAAACTCGTGTCTCTTTTCCCAAGCGTGTCAATAATAGAGTTGCGGCTATGTTTGACGTTGTTCATTCAAATGTATGGGGTCCTAGTCGTATTAGTTCCACATTAGGTTTTAATTACTTTGTCATTTTTATTGATGACTATTATCGATATACTTGATTGTTTCTTATGAAAAATCATTCAGAATTATTTTCTATTTTTCAAACTTTCTGTGCTGAAATTCGTAATCAATTTGGACTTTCCATTAAAATATTATGTAGTGATAATGCCAGAGAGTATTTTTCTCACCGTTTTAATCAATTTATGTATTCTCAAGGAATAATGCATCAATCTTCTTCTGCTCATACTCCTCAACAGAATGAAGATTCTGAAAGAAAGAATAGGCACCTCATTGAAACAGCCCATACCTTATTAGTAATGATGTACCATTACGTTTTTTGGGGGGATGCCACTCTTACTGCCTCTTTCCTCATTAATCGCATGTCTTATCTATTCTAAATAATCAGAGTCCTCACTTTATTGTTTTTCCAAATCAGAATTCTCAGTCTTTCTCTCCGAGTTTTTGGTTGCGCCTGTTTTGTTTATGATCATACTCCAGAAAAAGACAAATTTCAACCAAAATCAGTCAAGTGTATCTTCTTAGGGTATTCTCGTCTCCAAAAAAGATACAAAGGTTATGATCCAATCACTCATAAATACTTTGTCGCTACTGATGTGACATTTTTTGAGACTTCTCCGTATTTTTCACAACACAAGGTCAACGAGGATCCTACTTTTGCGACTCGTCCTGTCCCTACTCTTCCTCTTCCTAGTCCAACCACTACTCGCCCTCTCCAAGTCTATTCACGTCAACCTTCGCAGATTGACCCTCCTACTAATTCTCTTCATGATGCAGGTACATTACTCGGTGACTCATCTCCTATACCGATATCACCTCCTACATCGGTCATGCCATTAGCAGAGAAAGCTCCACTTCCCATTGCCCTCCGTAAAGGTATTCATTCCACACCCCATTTATAATTTTTTGAGCTATCATCGTTTATCTCCTTCATATTATGCTTTTGTTTCCTCCTTGTCTAATGTCTCTATACTTAAGACTGTGAGTGAAGCATTATCACATCCAGGATGGAGTCAGGCTATGGTGGAAGAGATGACTGCACTTCATTCCAATGGAACTTAGGATCTTGTTCCATTACCTACTGGCAAAAGTACTATTGGTTGTCATTGGGTTTATAATGTAAAGGTTGATCCAGGTGGCAAAATTGATGGTCTTAAAGCTCGTCTTATTGCTAAGGGATACACTCAGATCTATGGCCTTGATTATAGTGACACCTTCTCTCCTGTGGCTAAGATTGCATCTGTCCATCTTCTCATATCTCTAGCAGTTATAAATCACTGGTCCCTTCATCAGCTTGACATCAAGAATGCCTTTTTA